>APFE031282433.1:11301-30957 GCA_000404065.3 Pinus taeda | reverse complement strand
GGCAACTGGAGAAGACACCTGATGTGGATGCCATCTCATTGGATGGCATTGACACCACTGCTGCATGGAGGGTCGAGACCGAGAGGCCTCTCATGGAGTCTACTGATGATTGGTTAGGGCAGGATGTTGTGGAGGGGGAGGAGGAGCAGGAGCAGGTGGAGGAGGAGGAGGAGGAGGAGGAACAGGAGGAGGAGGTGACACTGCCTGCCCGGGCTACCACTGCCACCAGTAGAGGACGTGGTCTACCTCCTATACCTCCTATTTCTAGTTCTTCAGCTAGTAGAGCACATCAGACTCCAACTCTCTATGAATTCATGATCCCACAATACTAGACAAAATATTAGTGCCATAAAAAATTTGGGTTACAGGATCACCAATTTTTATATAGGGGTAGAAGTTATAGGTAATCAAAATCGCTTTGAAAGATTGGACCAAGCATTTGTATGTTTCCCTACTAGTCAAAAAAGTTCATCTTCAAGCACAGTGGGCCAATATTTATGAGCAAATGGAGCAAGAAGAAGTAGCAATTGGACTTTAGGAAATAGAAAATATGATCTTTCAACAACTTCATAGGATACTTAGGATGGAAGAGGAATTGTGGTGGCTCAAATTGCATAACTTGTGGTTAAATTCAAACACTACCTTCTTTCATAGACAAGCTAAAGAAAGAACCATAAAAAATAATTTTAATAACCCTTGAGGAATGCACTAAAACAATTAATTTCTTGGCGCTAAAAAGGAAACCAAGAATTATCTTGAAGACCTGTAATATGAAAAAGGAGATGTGTAGTAGTTATTGTTGCCTAATGATGGAGAATATCCTAAAGATAATAATGCTTGAGGAGATAGCAACATTGATGAATCCAATAGAAGAATCCAAGATTTTAAAGCTATTTGGTGTTTGGAACTTAAAAGGGTGCCAAGCCTTGACAAATTTTCAATCCATTTTTACTAATTTTGTGGGAGTCTCATCAAAATGAACTTAAAGAGAATGCTTCAGTTTGTTCAAAAATCAAACAAATTTGGGAGAAATAGAAACTCCTTTTGAAAGAAGTGAACCTATCTTCTCTTTTTGTAGGTTTCACCTAACCTCTCTATGCAGCTCATCCTAGAAGATTTTGATCAAAATATTGCCTAACATGTTGAGAAAGACTATCCAAAATCATCTATGGGAATCAAGGTGGATTTATGCCAAAAGCGATAAATAATCGACAACATCATTATGGTGCATGAGGCTATTCATTCAAGCAAGGAGAATAAATACAAGGGAATGATTTTCAAGATAGACATGGCCAATGCATTTGATAGAGTGAGAAATTCCTTTCTATTTGGTGTTTTGTTTGAATCCAGATTATGTCCTTTTAATAGATTGGTTTCAACTTGCGTCAACACTCCATGTATTGCCTCTTTGGTAAATGGGAGGCCAAGTTATTTCTTTAGGGGATGTTAGATTTTGAGGCAAGGCTTGCCTCTTTCCATTTTACGGTATATCATCTTGGAAAAGTCGCTAAGCATAAATTGAAGCTAAGATGATTTTTGGAAACCTTCCAAGAAAATTGCAAGAAGAGTAGAAAGTTTAGACCACTTCCAATTCGGTAATGATAATCTCCTTTGAGGGGGAGCATCCAACATTATTGTTGAGAATTTTAATCAAGTTTTGAATATTTTCATTATCATTCTTGGAGAAATGGTAAATAACCTCAAAATTCAACCTTTTTAGTGGAATGTAAGACTTCATCTATTACACACTATATCTAGAATTTTTCAATTTCTAGGTCAAGAAAAGTGAACATCATTCAAATACGTAGGCCTGTATATGTCCTTAAGCAACCCGACAACATAATCAAGATAAAATATCATCGGAAAAATGAAGTTGAGGTTGCAATAATGGGGATTTGAATGGTTGAATCCCATAAGGAGAGTGGTCCTAATAAAATAAATTCTCACAACATTGCCAATCTTTAAATCTCAATTATGTTAACCGCAAGGAGTACAATGCATCAAATTTCCTTTGAAGAGGTTATAAAATTTATGTGGCAAGGAAGTATGTGAATTTCCCTAGGAAGTAGTTGTTGAAGAATCTAGGGCAATACGTGGATTAGTGATTCTTCACAAACTTATTGATAACAATTTGTGTAGTCTTCTTCAAATTCACTTTGTTATGTTATAGTGTGTTGTTCACTTATCAAACAGTTATCAAAAATAGATCAACAATAGTACAAGTACACAATATGTTAGCTCCAAGCCAGGGAAAACCTCTCCTCTTGCAAGTAAACCCTTGAATCTCTTCTTATAGATGTTTAGATGAAGAATACCAAGACCCTTGACAAAAATAGACACCATGTTACCTCCAAGATGTTTGTCACTATCCTTTGCTCTGTTTAGTCTACAATTCCTTGTACTCCTCCTTATGTCCTTGTTGTCCAATCACTGTCTTCAATTCCTCCTTTTCTCAGTTGCCACAATCCTTCGTTTATGTTGATATCTTGAGACAAACTTGCATACCCTTCGTTGCTCATGATACTGATTAGATGTGCCACCACCGAGAGTTGTAGTCATAATACGGGCCACCACCAGAGTTGTTGCTATACATATATACACAGGCCACCACTGAGAGCAGTCACTGTATATATATATACAGTCCTTTGATACCTTCCAAGAGCTGTCACAACGTATATATTTTAGAGAGATCTCTGAGATATATCACAGACTTCCGAGGGTCTCGAGACACTGTATGTATATTGCAAACTTCAGAGATATAACTCCGCTCACTATGTATGTGTTCCTTTTCTTCGTTTACTGTGATCTGACTAATCCGAAGACTTAACTTGTTTGACTCCCTATTACTCCTTCTATATATATATGAGTCAACGATGGATCTTTGAGCTAATAGGAGTGCCTTGTATCTAGGCCGACATATCATCAAGGAGATTACTTCATTTTCGTAGAGCGGATTTGCATGAGGATAGTGATACTTGTCTTGGAGTGTTAGCCTTTGACCTCGTGACTTTCATAATTCTTATGATGTAACATAAAATCCTAAAGACATCAAGAAGAAGTCTTTGACATAGGGTAAACACATCTTGCTCATGAAACCCTTGATGCAAGGAATAACAATTTTTCTTCATAATATTATAATTACAAGTCATAATGAAAACCGAACCTAGTTACATTTCCCTCAACACTCCTTCTTAACTAGGGAGGTATTCATTAAATGGTACAAGGCTATTCAACACTAAAGAGATCTTATAAAAAGAGTTAGACTAGTAATCCATCTATATAGCATCATTATAACCAACATTGTCACATAGCAAGGCCTTGACTAACAGCTCTATCTCTCAATAGATCAGAGCACAATGTTGGCAAGACCAATGATGATAGACACCTACATCATTGTCTCTCAAGGTACATACCCACCCGGGTGTTCACTGAGTACGACCTTCTAGGACTCTCCTTATCTTAGGTCCCCATTCCTCAAAGAATATCAGTCCTCTTGCCTACTCTTATCATGAATGCCCTACACATGCTCAAAGAGTATCAGATGCCAAATGATTACCCAATCCTCCATCCATCCTTTCTTCAAAATGAAGACAAGGATAATATATCTATCTCTTCCTCTTAATTAAGGACAATATGCCCAAGTTTCCTCTGACCAGAAACTTGACCAAGCTCCTTTGTAATTAGGAACTTGTTAGAACTCCCTCTTAGCTAGGGAGAGTGAAAATTTTTGTATCTACACACCAGAAATCCTACTACAAACACTGGTTTATCATCTCCTACTTGTTATTACATTCAACAAGTTATTAATTTATAAACAGTGATGAAAAACACTACTGTAGACTACACTAACATACAGATCATAAACTGAAACAAATATGAGACAAACACACAAAGGACACCGTTATTTTTGGACAAACGTCCCCAGAAAAACCCAATACAGGAAAACCAGTGCAGCAGATAGAGGGTTTGTATTATTAAGCAGTAGTTCTGAAAACACCTTTGGATGCCCTCTCGGCTATCCAGTTACAAAGATAAAATATACTAGCAGAAACCTAAGTGAGATTACCTCACTTCACCGGGCAAAATCCCTCCAATTCGGCAATTGGACTCACTATCCCCAGCTACAACTGAGCTGCCCCTTCTTAGTACCTATGTGGGCCTGTGTGGAGCACTCTGAGACACTATGTCAACTCTCTGTTGCCTCCTCTACCTCCTGGAGCTCTGACGTCAGCCTTATCGGTTGACCCTGCTGCTCCTTGGCTGAATTCAAACTTTTGTAGGAGGACAGCTCTTCCCTTGCGCTGACACTGCATCAAGCAATGCGTGGGCCCTCTTGGCCCAACATCAGCCTCCCTGGTCTGTGCTACCTCATCTAGCTCATCTCTGCCTCTCTCTGTTGTGTATTCAGGGTCCTAGAGAAGATACTCTAGCCACAACTATCCTTGCCCCTCTGCTGCAAGTCAGATCACCAATTAGATTTTCTCAACAAACTACGCCCCAGAAAAATCGAACTTATCTGATCGCTTGGTGTGTCTTCAACTAACCCTCAAGACTCCTCTTATACTTTTCCTATTGATGAATCAACAGTCGTGTTAAGTCCCTAATCAATGACTAATATTAAAACAAGCTTGATCCTCGTCACTTAGAAATTTCTCATCCATATTCTTATTAATACCCATTAATATTTTTATTTTCCTAAGTTTAGACTTAGGAACCCATTAAAAATATTAATTATTTTAATAACTCCTTATCCGGGTGGAATTTCTCCAAAGGATTTCTGGGTCTTGGAGATCTCATGTGTTCTATTCCCTCCACAAAGTTTCAGTGCTAGAGCACATTCAATGCTACCCAAAATCAACACTCCCTCTTAGCGAGGAATGTGCTCTATCAATACTTCTCAATAGAAGTATTACACTGATCCACTCCATCGGTCCTCTGTGCTACTAATGCTTGGCCTGTTGCCCTTCATCCATTGCACTGCTGCATCCGATACTGTTACCCATGACTATGCCACTGTCACTGCTACATCTGTACTGCAACTCCCTCTCAAAATGCTGCATCATGTTGCCCATAGCACTGCTACTGCTAACTGTTGCACTGCAACTCAGTTATTGAGAAGTAAGTAACTGAAACTTCATCCAAAAACTGACATGCTGGTTAATATGGATGCTTCGTGATGTTGAAGCTACCTCTGTTGCTAATCTGTGGTGTCCCTCTGCTGCTATTGCACTACTACAATCTGCTCTATGTCTCTCGCACTGCTATAACATCCACTGCGTTGCTTTAGGATTTGGCATTCTAGCTCTGCCATTGTTGCTCCATCACACCTTGCACCAACTGACACTCGTCATTTTGCTACTGTCATTAAGGGCTCCCGTAGCCGTGTGTGATCCAAGTGTTTGGGCACCTTAAGGATCTTGCCCCTTGTGTAGTCCTCCCGACTACAGCTCTATGTCGCCCTACCTCTTCTCCAGAGGTGCATGCGCACTCATGGCACAATCTTTGTCATCATCCTCCTTGTCAGCTTTCGCTGGAGCAAACTTCGAGTCAGAAGCCTCTTCCTTGCCCTTCTTCCTGGGGCACTGAGTGGCAAAATGTCCTAGCTCACCACACCTGAAGCATCTGACCTTGGATATATCCTTTTTCTTCCTTTTCTATTGCCTATGTTGTCTCGATGATGTGAGACTTGCATCCTCCTCCTCCTCCTTCTTGACCCAGGCTCCTCTGTCGCTACTCCCTACCTTGGTCAACCTCCTGATCTCTTCCTGTCGAAGAGTTGCCCACATCTCCTCTCAACTAGGGAGAGAAGCTCTGCCCAAGATACTCTAGACAAATGTCTCCCAATCTTCGGTGACTGCATTCAGGGTAGTCCCTACCATGAACTCAGGATCTAGTGTAGACCCCACGGAAGTCACGGAGTCTCGAATCCCTTGCAACCTAAGGAGGAAGGGATCGATCTCTTCTCCCTTTTGCATCTGGTATTGTCTCGGTTGATTCTCCAATAGCATCTTTCTTTGAACGGAAGTCCCCTGGTACAAGGTGGTCAACGTCTCCCACATCTCCCTTGTTGTTTCCTTCTCAGCAATGTGTGGGACCACATGATCTTTGACCCCATCTAAAATCATGCATTTAGCCTTCGCCTGGGCCTTCTCGTACTTCTTCAGCGAATCAACATCGATTGGAACAATAACTACCTTCAAGGCATAATCCTTGATGCAATTCTTGTCTAGGACTACCAGGATTCTGGCCTTCCAGATGACAAAATTGGATGCTCCATCCAACAATCTGTCTTGATCTCTTAGTCCATTGACTGCCATCTCTGCTCAACAAATATAGGACTGGTTCTCTTCTCCCTCTCTTGCTGTTAATCCAGCAAGACTCAAATTTGGATTCCTTTGGCGCTAGAAATCCTCTAAGGAACAAGCTCCTCTAGACTCCCTCTGAGTCCTGATTTCCTTTATAGAAATTGTCTAGCCAAATGTCAAATCACTCGGATCTAGATTTCTTTGGCTAGAAATATGTCAAGGAAGTGACTCCCTCTACCTCAACTTTGTCTCCACAGACACTGTTCTACACCAACAACATCAACGTCCCACTAGCTCCACTGGTCGAATCTGCTCTGCACCTCCAACCCCGGAAACTGACTGATTTGAGCCTCTCAGTCTCTGCGCTAGCCCAAAGAGCTGACGCAGTCATTGCGTGAGCTTCTTTTGGGTACTATGTCACCCTCTACAGGCTCGAAATGCTGACACAGGCACTACGTGAGCCTCTGCATCACTCCTTTAGCTGCTCCGCTGCCTTTGAAACAACATTGTCACTTGGGACAGCTGCTTCTCTGTAGCAGATTCACTGGATCTCCTGGCTGATGTCTTCAATGTCCTATGATCTGCAATGCTCTGATACCATGTGAAATTTTATGAATCTACACATCAAAAATCCTATTACAATCATTAGTTTATCATCTCCTACTTGTTATTACATTCAACAAGTTATTTAATTTATAAATAGTGATGAAAAACACTACTGCAAACTACACTGACATACAGATCATAAACTGAAACAAATGTGAGACAAACACACAAGGGACATTGTTATTTTGGACAAACGTCCTTGGAAAAACCCAATGTGGAAAAACCGGTGCAGCAGATAGAGGGTTTGTATTATTAAGTAGTAGTTCTGAATACACCTCTGGATGCCCTCTCGGCTATCCAATTACATAGGTAAAATATACTAGCAGAAACCTAAGTGAGATTACCTCACTTCTTGGAGATCCAATGCTGAGCAGCAGCAAAGAGAGATCAGAGAGGGGTGGTTTTCGAAAGTGGTTGACAGAAGGATTTTTGTGAAGGAAATCGAAATTCAGAGGGAGCTTGTTCCTTAGAGCATTTCTAGCGCCAAAGAAATCCAGATCCTAGTTTTGCTGGGGTAGCAGCAAAAGAGGGAGAAGAGAACCAGTTCGACATTCATTTGAGCAGAGATGGTCGTTAACGGACTAAGGGATCAAGACAAGTTAGATGGAGCATCCAACTTCGTCATCTGGAAGGCCAAGATCCTAGCAGTTTTGGATAAACATGCAACCAAAGGATTATGCCTTGAAGACGGTTGTTGTTCGGTTGATGCTGATCCTCTCAAAAATTACGAGGAGGCTCAGGCAAAAGCAAAGTGCATGATCCTGGACGGGGTCAAGGATCATGTCGTCTAGGATCATGTGATCCCACATATGGATGAGAAAGACACAGCAAGGGTATTGTGGGAGGCCTTGACCACGTTATACGAGGGAACTTCTGTTTAGCGGAAGATGTTGCTTGAGAGTCAGTTGAGATAGTTTTAGATGCAGAAGGGAGAAGAAATTGATCCCTTCCTTCTCAGGTTGCAAAGGATTTGTGACCAGCTAACTTTGATAGGGGCTACACCAAATGCTGAATTTATGGTCAGGACTGCACTGAATACAGTCACTGAAGACTGGGAAACCTTTGTCCAAAGCATCTTGGGCAGGGCTTCTCTTCCCAGTTGGGAGGAGATGTGGGCATCTCTTCGACAGGAAGAGATTAGACGATGGACCAAGGCGGGAAGTAGCAACAACAAAGGTATCAAAATCAAGAAGGAGGAAGAGGAGGATCCGACTCTCTCATCAGCGGGACAACAAGGGCAGCGAAACTGAAAGGAGGAGGACATATCCAAAGTCAGATGCTTCAGATGTGGAGAAATGGGTCATTTCACCACACAGTTCCCTCAGAAGAAGAAGGGAAAAGAAGAAAAATCTGACTCGAAGGCTGCTCTAGCGCAAGCTAATGGAGAGGACGATGATGATTACGTCATGAGTGCTCATGCACCTCTAGAAAAGTGGTGGGGTGATATAGAACTGTAGTTGGAGTGACAGTGAAGTAAAGGGTTGGATCCTTGAGGTGCCCAAACTCTTGGATCACATACGGCTACAGAGCCCTTAATGACAGTAGTAGAATGACGAGAGTCAGTTGGTGCGAGGGATGATGGAGCAACAGTGGCAGAGCTAGAGTGCCAAAGTCTGAAGTAGCGCAATGGAGTGTTGCAGCAGTGTCGAAGGCACAAAGCGGATACAAAAGCAGCGCAATAGCATTAGAGGGTTAGCACAGATTAGCAGCAGAGGTAGCTTCAAAGTCAAGGGGCATTGACCAACATGTCAGCTTTTGGGTGGCTTTTCAGTTGCTTACTTCTTAGCAACTGAGTTGTGGGGCAGCAATTAGCAGTGGTAGTACTATGGGCAGCATGACGCAGCATATTGAGAGGGAGTTGCAGTATAGATGCAGCGGTGGCAGTGTCATGGGTAGCAGTACAAATTGCAGCAGCGCAATGGATGAAGGGCAGTAGGCCAAGCATCAATAGCGCAGAGGACTGATGTCGTGGATCAATGTGATACTTCTGCTGGGAAGTATTGCTAGAGCATATTCCTCACTAAGAGGGAGTGTTGGTTTTTGGGTAGCATTAGATGCGCTCTAGCTCCGAAATTTTGTGGAGGGGCTAGAACAGAGATCTCCAAGAGCCAGAAATCATTTGGAGAAGTTCCACCTAGAGTGCATGTTATTCAAATAATTAATTATTTTTTATGGCGCCTAAGTTAAAACTTAGGAAATTAAAATAATTAAAGTAAATTAATGTAAATATGGGTGAGAATCTTCTAAGTGGCGAGGATCAAGTCTAATTTAATCTTAGTCGTTGATTAGAGATTAGATCATGGCCATTGATTTCTCAACAGGAAAAGTATAAAGAAAGGCTTGGGGTCAATTGGAGAACACACACACAAAGAGATTGAGGAAATTGATTTTCTGAGGTGAGAAGTTCTTAGGAAGAAAAATGATTGGGGAGATCTTGCAGAGGGGCAGTTCGGCAAAGGGACTTCAGTCGAAGGCCGAGAATACATATCAAAGAGGCAGCGTAGCACCAGGGAGAGACAACGCAGCTCCAGAAGGGTGACACAGAGGTTAGAGGAGTTGACGCAGTCACTTAGAGGCAGCGCTGGGGTTTCTATGAGGCAAATCGAGCAGCAGTTCAGCAGATCAATTTCTGAGTTGGGAAGGCTCACTAGGAGGGTGACGCAATTCCAACGCAGCATTGGGAGCAGCCATCGTTGCACAGCACCGGGGACAACGCAGTCATCTGTGGGGTTTGTTCATCTAGTTGCTGGATTCGCCCAAATATCTATGTCCGAATAGAGGTACTTCTGCTAGGTGAGTCGGATTGGCACCCTAGTTTTATTCAGAAATTTGCTTAATAATAAAACCCTCATATTTGCGGCACCAGTTTTCCCACGTTGGGTTTTTTCGGGGATATTTAGTCCAAAAATAAGTGTGTCCTTTGTGTTGTTGTCTCATTTGTTTTTCAGTACTTGATCTATATAGTGGTGTAGGCTACAGTGTATTGCATTAATATTTTCTGAGTATTTCTGAAAATAACTTGTTAAATGAAGAACACAAATAGGTAATGCAAATCAGTTTACTGCCGTAGGATTTTTGGTTTGTTAGATTCAAAAATTTTCACAATCATCATCGTGCATACTTGTTGACACATTTCCCAAAGATATACATTGTCAAGGGTCTCCATCTTTTTTAGACTTTCATCATAATCTTCGTATCTTTCCGAGAGATTTCCTAGTCAAGTCCTCTTGGTCTTTTGGATGTTGATTGCCTTCATCATGGTTGCATAGCTCACGATCTCTTCCTTCCTCACTCTTTCCATTCTCAAGGGTTTCTAATCAGAATTCTTGTAATCATAGTCAACCATCTCATACTTTATATGAGAACATATTATGTTTATTTCATCTAGTGTGACTTATGCTTTTCTACATCTTTTCAGAGGAGGAGATCCTTTTTCTCTTGATCATGCTTCTTAAGATAGAAGTAGTGATCCATGTTACCTGCGACCCTATGACATGACATTATAAAATTAAATACAAGCATACATACTTCATTTTACCCTTAGGTCATATAGGCTTCTTCCAGCAGCTTCCTTGATCTCATGTTGATCATGTCAACTTCTTTTACTAGCTTCTTTACCAATATGATGTACCGGCACAACTTAGACAACAAGTACAAACCAATTCTGTAGAAGCACGAATTGGTCATAACAAAAACTTTATAGTAGCAGAAGCATTTATAATTTTCATAATCAGCAAGAGATTACACTGATAATTGCTTCAATCATCTAGACCAGGTTTGATACAAACCCTGTCATATCAGCAATTCAACCATGATTAGGTAACTTGAGAAACCATATGATAGACTATCTACTAGAGTTTTCAGTAAACCCTAGATTTTATCAATATGAATTGCTTCTACTAGGGTTTGATGTAAACCCTAGCTTTTCAATCAATTATCAACATATGTAAAGAGTTTCTAACTAGGGTTTGAGGTAAACCCTAGATTTTCCATCTATAAATTCTCAGCACACAATTTATAGATTCAAATGAATACACATACTAGAGAATTTAATCATTACTAGGATTTAGTTTCAAACCCTAGATTTCAATCATCATCCTAGAACTTTCAAACTTTGACTAGGGCTAAACTAATAAACCCTAGATCTCATAATCTTTAGAAAATTTGATCAACACATATTTCTAGGAGATAGCCATCATGTATAGACACATTATATAGTTAAACAATACATTGACCAAGACTAAGCTAGGAAAAGAAACATGTACCTAGGGTTTCATTCCAAGGACTTTTCATGGCACAAATCTTGCTCGTAGACCTAACCAAAACTTAGGGTTTTGATTCATTGTCAAAGCAAATCCTTATTCTATCAGAACTTCAAGGGTTCAAGATTTCAACCTTAATAGGTTAAAGCTTCCATGATCATATCAAAAACTTGAATATGGCATTACTAATAAATCAATCAATATAGGAATTTCTTCATTGATAACCCTAATTTGGTTTAGGGTTTCACACATCATCAATTTACGTCAATCAGTGTAGCAATTTTTATCATTAATATCCTTAAGAAGGTTTAGGGATTGACATCCTATCAATATGCCCTTAGGTTAGGGTTTCCAGAGAACCTTTCAAGGTTCTTTTCTTTCAAACAATTTAGAGATGAACAATGTGGTAGATTCATCGAATGATGAATTACCTCAAACAAGAATATTTTACGATTCAAGAGAGCTAAACAAGATGATCATTAGTAGTGTAGATAGGATTTGACAAAGAGAATAACAAAACTTTATAATAGAGACATATCTATGACTTTTGACAAACCTTTGTGATGCCTTCATACTCCTTGATCTTTTAGCAAGTCCTTCCTTAGAATAGTTAATAGTGGCTATGGTAGCGCCAAGTTAGGCAGAGACTATAGCATCACCATAGATTGAGACTAAAGTATTATCAAAACTGTTGTATATTAGAGAAAGAGAGTTCTAAGATTGCTATCGTGTTATGACTTAAGTCAAGGTGATGTCTTTGAAGTGGCATCTTTCTCATTTTTGAATTTGCAATGGCATTCTTTTTATTGACACCACATCCTCATGACCTCCTCGAGACTGGACTAGCATTGTGTTTTCATCATACCCGAGATTGTGACATACTGTGATTCTTCCGACACTGTGATATGCCCAAGATCGAGGTTGTGATATAGACATCTCTGTATTGTAGATATTTCCTTTGTGATTGTGATATAGACACTTCTTCCGAGACAGTGTTGACTGTGAGAACATTAAGACCCTTCTAACCAAGACGGTGATATATAGGCATCGTGACCCTTCACTTGGATAAACACTTCTTCACAAGCTTTTCTGTAATATAATTGATCTCCTTCATGCCCTTCATGAACCATAGCTCTAATACCATGTTGAAGAATCAAGGGCAATACATGGCTTAGTGATTCTTCACAGACTTATTGATAACAGTTTGTGTAGCCTTCTTCAAATTCACTTTGTTATGTTAGTGTGTTCTTCAATTATCAAACAATTATAAAAAATAGAAGATCAACAATATTACAAGTACACAAGATGTTGGCTCCAAGCCAGGGCAAACCTCTCCTCTCGAGAGTAAACCCTTGAATCTCTTCTTATAGATGTTTAGATGAAGAATACCAAGACCCTTGACAAAATAGACACCAGGTTACCTCCAAGACATTTGTCACTATCCTCTGCTCTGTTTAGTCCACAATTCCCTGTACTCCTTCTCCTTATGTCCTTGTTGTGCAGTCGCTGTCTTCGATTCCTCCTTTTCTCGACTGCCACAGTCCTTCTTGAATGTTGATGTCTTGAGACAGATTTGCATACCCTTTGTTGGTCATGATATTGATTAGATGTGCCACCACCGAGAGATGTAGTCACCACCGAGAGCTATGGTCATAGTACAAGCCACCACCGAGAGTTGTTGCTATACAGTTACTAACAGATAGAATATAAAGAAGTTATTATACTAGAGTCGTAAGTATAGTATAAAAATAGTATAAGGAATGCCTAAGAGTCTAAAGAGTCTAAAATGTAGTATCAATAACTAACTAGTATACATGCTTTATAAGCTTGTATAAGAATCCTCTATAAGGCCAATCTTACTGAGTATAATTCCCTAAAATTCTTTTAGGCACAATGATATTAGCTTATTTCCTTAATATCCAAAAAGAGTATGCTAATACTCCTAACATAGGCCACCACTGAGAGCAGTCACTATATATATATATATACAATCCTTTGATACCTTCTGAGAGTTGTCACGGCATATAGATTTCAGAGAGACCCCCGAGATATATCACAGACTTCCGAGGGTCTCAAGACACTATATGTATATTGCAGACTATCGAGATTACTTTGCTCACTGTGTATGCGTTCCTTTTCTTCATTGACTGTGATCTGAACTAATCCGAAGGCTTAACTTGTTTGACTCAACGTTACTCCTTGTATATATATATATGAGTCAACGATGATCTTTGAGCCGACAGGGAGTGCCTATATCTAGGCCGACATATCATCAAGGAGATTACTTTCATTTTCGTAGTAGAGCGGAGTTTGCATGAGGATAGTGACACTTGTCTTGGAGTGTTACCCTTTGACCTTATGACTTTCATAATACTTATGATGTAACATAAAATCCTAAATACATCAAGAAGAAGTCTTTGACCTATGGTAAACACATCTTGCTCATGAAACTCGTGATGCAAGGAATAACAATTTTTCTTCATAATATTATAATTACAAGTCATAATGAAAACCGAACCTAGTTACATTTCCTTCAACAGTAGTTGCCAAGGCTAAAGGTCTTCTTTATAAATATTTTAATGCCAATGTCTGAGGAACACTAACTTGTAGAAAATTTGTGTCCAGCTGCCCCACCTGATTTCAATTTGTTTTGCACATCAAGTTTAATGCCCAAACCCCATGTTCATTACTGAGTTTTAAAATTGAATATAAATTCAATTGAAACACTAGAAGCTACCACTACTTTTTCACATCAACTAATAACTTTCACAAGCATGCACAAAAAAATTACATTGATTTTTGGTCAATCAAACCTTGGAAAAACCCTGAAGGGAAAACTAGTAGGAAGAGGATTTTTATTTGCTTTCATCTTAGAGAAATTTACAACATTAATTACAAATAGGGTACTTATCTCCCTCGAAATTCAGGCTAGCTCTTAGAAATTTGTGCAACTATCTAGAATTTTGTGCCACTGCCCAACAATCTCTTCCCTTGAAAATATTGCCACTGTACTAATTTTCTTCCTCAAATTTTCGTGCCATGGCTCAAACATTGACCCCTTGAAGATCATGCCACATCCCAGAAATTATGCCCTCAAAAATCATGTTGTCAAACTAATTGTCTGCCCTCGATTTTTGTGCCATTGATAGCACTTTCCTACCTTGAAATTCGTGCTATCAAACCTTTGTCCCCTCAATTTTTGGGCCTATACTTGCTTTGAAATTTGTGTTGGAGTTGCCTCAAAAAACGTGTAATAGTTGCATGTACCTTCTCGGTATGCATGTCACTATCCCAAGCTTGAAACTCAGGTTGTTGTATGGTCTCCTTGCTGTTATACAATCTCTCCTTCAACAAATTTTGGCTATCTCAACTTCTCTTAGCTTCTCCTCTCCCCCTCTCCTCTTATCCACAAGCTACACATGAAGAATGAGTCTCCATTTGCCTTTTTTCCCCTTTTTAGTCTCCATAAGGATGAGAAGACCTATCCCTAAGATCAAGGGCTGAGATTAGATCTTAGCTTCTCTTGATCAAGGGTGGAGATCTAATCTCACATTTACCCCTTCTCATGTCTTCCCCTTCATTAATGACCCCCTCTAGTCACTTTAATAGCTTGTTGTACCATGTTCTTTTTGCTTCATAAGGTCACTTTAAAAGCATAAAGTCACTTTAATATTATAAAGTACAATGTACTTTTAGACCCCATAAAGTGACTAAAAAATCACATGACTTTACTAATCTCATAAAGTCACACTAAAATGGTTGGTTCACTTGTTTTCTTAAGCTTAGGCAAAAAGCACTAGGAAACACCTCCTTGGTATCTTTTTCAACACAACTCATCAAGAATTGGATTATGATGAAGGATTGTTAAATCAAACCGCGTTCATGACACAAGAGAATAGTGAAATGTAATTTCTTAGGGTAATTTTTCCCCTATGGTTCCTCAGTTTGTTAGGGTTACAATAAATCAACAAGATTATACCACAACAATATTCATTTATTCAATAGTAGACAATATTGAAGGAGCACAAGCTTTCCACAATAGTAAATATCTCTAACAACGATATGATTTTTCAACAACACTATAAGTTAGGCTGACTACCCACTGAAAACAGTAGATTACTTCAACCATTAAAATATAATCCTAATTTCAAGATCAGTATTCAATTCTTCTACCACTTCTTCTGTGACTATACTATTTATAACTTGTTATCTAAGATATAGCAGCAAACAATGCATTGTAACAACTCATTGTAGGTACAACAAAGATCCTGAATACCTATTGCTTCTTCCAATGCTTCACGACATGCTTCTATTATTTGCTCATGATTGTAGAAGACCCTAATCAAATTGAATGTAAAGTTGCAAACAAATCATTGCTCCTACGACCTTGTTTGTGGCTTGCGGACTTGCTTGTGGTTTGCAGCCTGCATCCTCAAACACACTCCAATGATACCATTGCTATCTTTCAAACCTTAGATGGGTAAAAGAGTCATTGAATCCTCCAAAAATTGTCCACAAAATCCTCCTTTAATGATCCTAGTCAATAGTTGAATCGGGTGCCTCGGAGAGGCGCTAACTACAATCCAAACTCTCCATAACCAAACAATCTCTTTGTTGTCTTCAGAGAAAACTTGTTGACCATAAGAATAACATTAGAGAGTTGCTTCAAGGATAGATATGAATTAATTCAAGTTGATTTGTTGTGCTAGAACAAGGAAATTAGGTGTTTAGGTAGGGTGGGATCAGCTCCACCGAGACTAATAAAAAAGAAGGTGCCTTAAAACCCTCAGAGCCCCAGGCTCAAGAAAATTAGAGATATTCCAATCCAAATCGATAATGATAAATGACTCCAACTCTCCTTTATTTAGGTGTTTAGGGAGGTTGGGACCAGCTCCACCGAAACTAATAAAAAAGAAGGTGCCTTAAAACCCTTAGAGCCCTAGGCTCAAGAAAATTAGAGATATTCCAATCCAAATCAATAATGATAAATGACTCCAACTCTCCTTTATTTATATATTTCCCCATGGTGCTCCTCTATTGTGATGGGGTGCAAGTGCAACTCCCAATTTGGGCTTTTTTCCCCACCCGACCCAAAATTTACCTAATGTTGCTCCAAACATTGGATAATTGGGTTTTCCCCCCTTTATCAAGACTATAGCCTACGGGGTTGGATAGGCTACTTCGTCCTCCCTTGGGAAATTAATCCATAGGGGACATTACATCCCCCCCTTCTTGACATTGCTTGTCCTCAAGAAATTGTATGTCCTAGTGCTGAAAAGTTGTTCACCTACTTTCAGGAATGAAGGTTGATCACTTGCCTTGCATCCTACTTTCTGGTCATTTTTAGTTTCTACATCAGCATAACTGCTTCTCTGCCCAAACTTGGGAGATCGTGGGTGGTTGAGAGGTATCTTCTTCAGCTCAACCTTTGGTGGAGCTGCTTCATGATAGAATGAGGGCATGGGGTGCTTTGAATGTCAATTTTTTCCTAAGCATCTTTATTTCAGCTTCTTGCAGCTCCTTTGTTTTCTCTTGCAACTGGTTTTTCTCTATTTACTTTATTCAATTTTGCCTCTAATTTTGAAAAAAACTCTTTATGCTTCTCAGCTCTCTCATTGCATCTAAAGCTGAAAAAAACCCTAGAAGGAGTACTGCCAGACTTGCCCCTAGAATCTCTTATTGATTTTTCACTTGTGTTTAAGGAAGAAGTGGAATGAGCATCTTCCTCTAGCTTTGTATGCTTGGGCGGAGTCACATTTTGATCTTGTAGATGCAAATTTTCAAAGAGCAAAGGATTGCAAGCGGCTTGTGTATTTAGTTTCACTAACATCTTGTCCCTTTTAGGAATTGAAGAAGGTGGGGTACCTCTTGCACCTAAAGGCTTGTTCATGTCACTAGCTACTACATCGATAGGCCGCACTCCTGTAGAAGCCCTTTTGTCAGTGGGAAGAGAAAATGGTTGTGGAACAATATACTTATAATTCCACTTGTTGTTAGTCAATGAACTGAACTTTCTGCAACTGGCACTATGACTTCCATATGTTCCAGTTGAGACCTTTCTCCCGCATTTCCAAGCGAACTCAAGTCTTTGCTACCTCTTGGTTCAACCTTTTTAACCCCTTTGACAGAAGTAATTGGATGAGATGGCCTTGACTTCTGCATTTGAAAACATTCATTCCCATCTTTACCAAGCACAGTTGAACCAAGTCTATGTGATTTCAACTCTATCAAATGCTAGTTGGCCATACTCCCATTACCCTTAGAGATTTCGTTATTTTTCTTGTGTGCCACATTAGATTGGCTTGCAGATGAATCATGTATTCCAAATTGACGTTTGGGGTCATCAATTGATCCACCTTTTTTTCTCAAAACTGTCCTGAACAATTGCTTTCTCTTCTGCTTGTTGTCTCTTTCTGGCCTCTTTAGATTCAACCTACTTTGCAAGATTATTTTTGTTGGACCAGAAAAGGGTCATTTCTCGCCTTCGACTCTTATTAACTGGGACTAACGTATTTTGAAAGCAATTAGCATTGATATCAGATGTGGCTGGAAATTCACTTGGTTCCAACTTTTGAATCCGCTGTTAATGCATGAGAATAGGGAGTGTTACTTGCCAACATAATAGGACTAAGAAAGTTTATTTGCCCATCCCTCATCTTTCTGGTATTAGAAACAAGTTCATCAACTTCTTCAGGAACATCACAGTCATACTCAACATCACTAGCAACTTTCGAGATTATCTCTACAGAACATTCCTCCAATGCATCCTCCTGACCTTTAGACTTCCCACTGTCGGTGCATGCATTGACAACTGCAATAGCATCTAGTTTGTAGATACTCTAGTAAATAGCCACATGGCAATCAACCATACATTTATTAGTGCTACAGTGCTTTTTACACTGCACGCGCTCTCAGCAACTGCCACTGGAAATCCAACGTTGACCTTCCTTACAAACTCGGCTAGCACTGATATGAAAGTCCTCATCATTTTGATTTCTTTATTCTTCTTAATTCGTCATGCCCATGTGCTTAATCTATGGCAATGTCAGCAGCATTTTCTGTTTGCTGTTTCTATGGCAATGTCTCCAGCATTTGTTGTTGCTTCTTCTAACAAGTGCCCTCGACCATAACTTTTACCTTCTTGTCTAAGACCACTATAGCTATACCCGCTTGCAAATCTGCATGCGCTGCTCCTTGAGATTCAGAGCTTTTCAAAGAAAATTTGGCACTGTTTTTATGTTCGTTGTTCCCAAGTATGCCTTGATGTCTGGAGGGAGTACTAGGTTTGGTCTTGTCATCCTTATATGGGGGCTAACATTATGCAGTAATGAAGTTTTTTCTTGTTCAATCAACATTGTCTTCACATCCTAAGATGCAGCAGTATTATCATCCTTTTTCACGGAATTTTGAGCCCCATCAGAATGGGCAATACCATCATGTAAGGGATCACATTAGTTTTCTTGAGCTCATATATCAAGATGAGGTTGGTTAACAGCAGACATCCCTGGCACATCTTCACTAGGTTGATTAACAGTAGAAAGGCTTGGTGTAAAAGGCACGCTAGCTTGGGAGTAGCCAAAAACATTTTGTTGTGCAAATAAGGAAAGTTGCACTAACCCAATCTCTCCCCTCGACTAGTTTTGAGGAGAAAAAAATGGCACTATAATAAGACTCGTATCCCGTACTTGATGCCTATTTCAAGTTGACCAATTCCAAGGAAAGCTAAGCACATACAGTCCTTTGCTTGGACTTCTCATCATTCCCAGACTTATATTGAACCTTGTTGTTATCGCAAGGCAAAGATTTTGAGTTATCCCTACCACCAGATTCAGATTCAGATTCAAAACACTGATCTCTTTTATAATTTGGCAGGTAGGTTTTCATAGTGATAATTATGTCGACGTTGAGAGCTTCTTTTGGAATACTGTGTAGAATCACTAAGGTGTCCAACATTCCGGGCAAACACTTCTGGGAAGTGTAAAGCTAGATGATTAAACCATGCATAAATAGTGAAATTGTGAAGAAAATGTGAATGTTAATAACAATCTATTAATAATGCATAAATAGTGAAATTGTGAAGAAAATGTGAATGTTAATAACAATCTATTAATAATAAATATAAATAAGATTAATTATTAAAATTAAAAAGAATTAAATTAGGGAGAAAGAATTTGGTTAAATAAGTTATTAGTTTGTAAGATATTGGTCAAATTGAGATTAAGATGATAGCGATAAGGATTAATGGTTGGCGTTAAAATATTAATTTATAAGATTAGAGATGAATACATTTAGCTAAAATTAGATTAAGAAAGCCAAAAAAGCACCGAAAAAAATTGAAGGATCATATTAGAAAAAAAGAATAAGTTAAATAAACAAAAATAAAAATGAAATTTTTGGAATAGAATTGACATACTTTTTAATTGGATTAGAGAGATTAAAAGATTAAAGTTGGAATATAGAATATTAACAATTTATTATTAGCT
>APFE031282433.1:0-10261 GCA_000404065.3 Pinus taeda | reverse complement strand
TTAAATTAACATTTTTATGTTAATAATAACCTTCTATCACTATAATCTCAATGTCAATTTGACCAATATCTTTCAAAATAATAACTTATTTGACGAAATTCTCTCCCTAATTTAATTCTTTTTAATTTTAATGTATTTAGTCTAATTTTATTAATTAATCTTGTTTATCCTTATTATTAATAGATTGTTACTAACATTCACATTCCTTTACGATCATATCATTTCTCTATTTATTTGTGGTCTAACACTCTTTGCATCAATGATCAGCTTTATGTCCTTGAAGATGGGTGAAGTGTTCACTCGAAACGTCAAACACCTCATTGATTCTACATAGTATTCCAAAAGTTCTTTTATACTTTTTAGGATGGTATAGCCATGATCGATCATTTAGGAGTGCCTTCAACCATGCTTCAACCCATTTTCCCCTCTCTATACTATCCTTTGACACGATCTTCACATATTTGCAAAAACTCGTTGGTCTCCTTCCCTAATGGGGCGACTCATGCTTGTTGCCACATTGTATCATAACCCTCCAGGCTGGCAGAAGAGCGAGCTCTAATACCACTGTAATGTCCTAGGGTAATTTTTTCCATAGGCTTCCAATGTTTGCTAGGGTTACAATAAATCAAAAGGATTATACCACAACAATATTCATTTATTCAACAATAGACAACATTGAAATAGCACAAGATTTCCACATTATAAATATCTCTAACAATGATATGATTTTCCAACAACACAATAAGTTAGGCTAACAACCCAATGAAAACAATAGATTACTTCAACCACTAAAATATAATCTTGATTTCAAGATCAATATTCAGTTTTGTTACCACTTCTACTGTATCTGTACTAATTATAACTTGTTGTCTAAGATATAGCAACAAACAGTGCATTGTAACAACTCATTGTAGGTAAAATAGAGATCCCAAATTCGTGTTCCTTCCTCCAATGCTTCATGACATGTCTTTGTTATTGGCTTGTGATTACCCTTATCAAATTGAATGCAAAGTCGCAAACAACTCGTTGCTCCTGTAGTTGAAATTCGGGCCTATGGCCCTACATGTGATATGCGGCATCAAACAAACTCCAATGAGACCTCTGCTACCTTTCAGACCTTGGATTGGTAAATTAGTCATTGAATCCTCCAAAAATTGTCCACATAAATCTCCTTTAATGATCCCAAACAATAGTTGCATCGAGCGCCTTAGGGAGGCCCTAATTACAGTCCAAACTCTCCTTAACCGAACCAAACTCTTTGTTGTCTTCAAAGAAAACTTGTTGACCAGAAGAATAAGGATAGATCTAAATTACTTCAAGTTGATTTGTTGTGCTAGAACAAAGAAAATAAGTGTCTAGGTAGTGTGTGATCAACTCCACCGAAACTAGACAAAGGATTAGGTAGGGTGGGACCAGGTCCACAAGAACTAATAAAAAAGAAGGGGTCTTGAAGCCATCAAAGCATCGGGCTCAAGAAAATCAAAGATATTCCAATCCAAACCAATGATGATAAATGAATCCAACTCTCCTTTATTTATAGATTTTCTAATGGGGTTCCCCTAATTTGTGCAATCCCCAATTTGGGCTTTTTTTCCCTAGTCGACCCAAAGTTTACCCAATGTTGCCCCAAACAATGGATAATTGGGTTTTTCCCCATTTATCAAGTCTATAGCCTATGGGATTGGATAGGCTATTTCATCCTCCCTTGGGAAATTAATCCATAGGGGACATTACATGAAAGCATCTATAAAGCAAATTTCAACTTCTAGTGGTGAATTTCATTATACAAAGCAAGAATCCTAGGCTGGCAAACCAATTAGAGATCATTGTTTTTGTTCTTTGATGGCATCCAAGGGGAATCCAAGGATGGTAGGTGCGAGGGGCAGATCATCTTTGATCCTAAAGGGAAAACCAAAATGATTGTCGCCAAGGGACTAGGCACATTCACAAACAAACAAGAAGAATCCTATACTCTTGAAATCAATATCAAATCATTGATTGTCTTAGGAGATTTGAGTAATATTATTAAAACAATGGTTAAGAATCTAACCTTATTTGACAACAAGCTACCTCAACTTATTGCTTGAGTTAACAAAAAGGTGCTCAATTTGCATTCAATTTCATATTTCCACATTCTAAGAGAATTCAATACTCAAGCAAATTTTTTGGCTAATGAAGCCTCCTTAATTCCTCAAGGGGCTCTAAATAAAAGAACGTGACTCTATTGCAAAATCCCTTAGGGATACTATGGTTCAATTGTAATTTGTATGCCACATCCCCTCAAAATTTATCAACATGATTTACCAATTTAAAGTTCCACATTCTAAGAGAATTCAATACTCAAGCAAATATTTTGGCTAATGAAGCCTCCTTAATTCCTTAAGGGGCACTAAATAAAAGAGGGTGAGTCTATTGCAAAATCCCTTAGGGATACTATGGTTCAATTGTAATTTGTATGCCACATCCACTCAAAATTTATCAACATGACTTACCAATTTAAAGCTCATGTTTCAGTTGTGGTGATGTTGTATGAAAGGATGACCTCCCATCTCTCTCAGATGTTGCAAATAAGTTCCATCTTGTCTTTTGTATTGCTTATTATAATAAATGAGAGGAGGGTCAAGAAGTAGCTCAACTCTCACGTAGTAATCTTTTCTCTTGGCATGTGGATGGCTAAACCTCGCTTAAAGTATTTAGTCTTTGAATGGTATTGGTGGAGTGACTTTTGTGTGCATTGGTATTTGGATTGCTTGGGTTTGTGCCTCTAGAATCCATTTTAATAACTAGATATATTCATATGTAAGAGGGTCTTAGTTTTGAGGATCTATACATCTCTTCTTTGTGTTTCGAGGGTCTACCGTCTGGGCTTCTCTCTTTGGGTTTTTAATGTGCAAAATCTGAAGGGTATGGGGCATGTCTTTTTGAAGTTTTAGTGTGGGAACTGTTACCCACCACCAGTGGGGGACCCCTATATTTGTCTCTATTCAGTAGCCAAAGTCCCCTTGTAGCCACCTGATAGCTTGATGTGCTACCATTTTCTGCCACTTGAGCTAGCTGTTGTGTACCCTCCCTCATCTGTCATGATCGTATGTTTGAAGGTGGGCTTTCCAAGCCCGAAGGTATGATTTTTCATTATGCAATTGGGTTTTTATGCTTGTTTTTCTTAGGCACACTTGGACATGGATTAGTGGGGGGATTTGGATGAAAGAAAGGGGCTTGGACTGCACTCTTGTTTCCTTATCTCAGCTTTGGGGATTATTTTTGTATTCTAGTCTCGTGGGATCTCCTTTATTGGCTACTAGCTTTAGGAGTGGCATTACATGGGAAACCTCGATTTTGGATGCGTGGTCTCGCTTCCGAACACCACATAACTCACTACCTTCCGCTCATTACAAGCCATTTTCACAATTTCCCCATCTGGGTCCATATTTGTCCATTGGTTCCACAAGGTGTTAGCCTCCCCTTCCCTTTGCCCACACCTTGGGTCGGGCCTAGAATGATGCCTTGGAAGTTGGTACAACTAAAAAGAAAGATAAAAGCATAATATGGCCACATACAACAAGAAATGTACCAAAAAATGCAAAAGATGGCCATGACATTAAAATCTAAATCATGGGAAAAAGTCAAACACAAGCTCTACCCCCTATCACTATGGCCATCGCCCTAGTTCCTAGGGCCCCTATGAATGCCCCCCGCATCATCAAGGAACCCATGATTGTCCCAACCCCTGGTGGGTGATGAACTACCCAGCCTTAAGGGGGTAATCACTGCTTTATCATACACATCATGCTCTCATCCCTTAGAGCCTCGAGCAGTTAAAAGAAAGAAAAAACACTAAAAGGCAAAAGGCATATGAAGAATGGTGGAAAAACACAGGTTGGGGTAATTCATGTACCACGATTTCTCCCTCCTACATTCATATACCCAAGGTATGGGCCTCCTTCATCATAGCTACCCTCATACCATGGCATGTGGCTTGGAGCCTCCCCTTTTTCCCCCACTCCATTCCATCACTATTTCACATGACCCCTGCCATTTGATGGATGTACCATTGACGTGCCACTCCCAAGTTGAAACCACCTAATAGGGTCCTCCGTTAACTTCTCTTTCCAAGGAAGGAAACATTTGGGCATGTCTAAAACCATAATTTGGAGGATAAAGCCACTATGAAGTGTCCTTGTCAGCCCTTGATTAGCAAGCTTATTTACTCAATTGCACTAATGAATTATTGTATTGGAAGGAAAGGAGACGCATTGGATCTTATATAGGACTGCAGGTGAGTTTTCATCTTGGACTTGGCCTCCCTATCCAGGAACCAAGCCCTCTAGAGGATCATAGTGACATTTGTAGGGTAAGCATTAAGAGCCATGGGCCTCCATCCATGCAGAGTATTAATTACCATGCCATGGGCTTCTTTTGCACCACTATTTTTATCATGCCCCAGTTATACAGAGATGATGATGCACTTGGACCACATTGCTCAGCGAACCACACATTGCACCCAATACTTGACAGTTGATCCAAGGCCCAGAGGAGGTTGTGTCGTTTCTAGAGAGACATGGGAGGGCATGTGTCATCTTCTAGCCTCGTTTATGGAGTATCAACTTGATTATGAGCCACTTGGAGACCCATGAGACCATTGCTTGTGCCTCAGAGCCACTTGGGAGCACCACATGATGTTTTTCTTGGAGATCAAGGGGCCACTTGCTTTGACCATTATTCTTCTTCATCACGACACTTGAGGACTCAACTAGGCCCTCCAATGGCCCTTTACACCATTATTTTATCATTTTGGCTTCATTTGTGTGGCTTATCTTACACATATGAGCTATTTGGTTGGCTTGTCACCAAAGTTTGTGTTATTTTGCACATTAAAATAAATTTAGGGGCTCATTAGGCTAATTCGAGCTTGTAGAGGCTCATATAAATAAGTAGAGCCTCATTTGTATTTGATCATCATCATTTCTTAGATTATCTCTCTTGGAATAATTTCACACTTTTCTTTTGGTTGCCTATTGGAGATCTTTTGATGCATTTCGATATTTCTGGAGCTAAAATTATGTTCTCTTGGAGCCATCTTCTTGACCTTGGATTAGATATATCTATTGTTATCTTGCAAGTAAATCTTGTTGAAGATTTTTTTTACATGAAAATGTCTAATGTGGGGAAATTTTGTAACTAGTTTTTTCTTTTGTGCCCTAATTATTGAATATCATTGTTAAATATGGTTAGATTGCAAATTTGTGCATGTTTACTCGTTGATAACAAGTAGATGAAATATTCCTAGTGGTGTAAAACTTGTTTTTCTTCCATAAAAGCCCATTGATTTTGGGTGGGTAAATGTTAAAAAATGCTTGCTAGGGCATCACTTTTTAGCCTCCTTGAAGACAATTTTGGCCAACATTTGAATCACAGACTCCATAGCCCAAGAATACGGCACTAATCCATGCAAATATGGTGATCACCCCTTTTTCCCTTCTCTTTTTCTCGTCTTTCTAAATTTTGGTGCTAAACATAGACAACCTGTTAGGGCTTGATGCGAATTGTATTAGAGAGAAGCTTTTTCAAAGTCACTTGGACAGCCTTTTGCATTGATGTTTCCTCTAGCTCTCCTCCAAAATTGAGACAATTCCCATAGTCAGATTGTGAGAAAACTCAAACCCTAGCTGCAACACTAAAAATAACCTTGAAACGTCTTGGTGAAAGGTCTTCTTAAGGATCTTTGCACATAAAACTCAAAGGAAGTTAATCATTTTGACCCTTTTCATTGTCCTATGTTGATCTAGCATGCACCTAGGAGGTTTTCCTCCCATGAATTTGTCATAAACCCTAGACCTTGTGTGGACCCAATCTAGGTCTCTTAAATAGAAAAAGCCCACTTGAAGATATATGATTATCTCACAAATCTACTTGAGAGGTTCTATATCATATTGAGGACCTTGATCTTGGGCATACTCAATGTTGCTGGACACCCCCAAACCCTAGGTCTAATCCTTCCACCTTATGTCTTTCTTAGGGAGCAATTAAGCTTCATTGAAGCAAGTGAGCCTCATATTGAGCCTCTCCTTTGAATGGGCCTTGGAAATCACATTATACCTACTCGTTGATCCTACCATTATTAGTGATTTCTTTGATCCTAGTACTCCTCCCATCGGTGAAAGTTCGTAAAAAGCAGGGGACGCTGACTGAGGTGACAGTGGGTCTTTGTCCCATTGTTGTCATTTGGTCTAGTAGTTGTCTCTTAGGTACAACTCCTAGGACCCTGCTAGATTGTGGCAACAAGAACAAAAATCCTAGAAATTTTGTGTTATTGTAGCTCCATTGAGCTTTTGAGGAATGGTAAGAAGCTTGAAGTAGAAGGGATTTTTTATGTTATAGTGGTTTTGCTATAAATTTGTCATATATAAACATATCTGTGTTCCGTGTTTAAAAGGCATGTACTACAGGGATACTCAAGAGATTTGAAGGGCTCTTCATAGATTTCCTTCAATGCAATAGATCGTCCATCTTCTCAGTAACTTCTAAGGTGCATGGAAATGAGTATATTTATATTTCTCAAAATGCTACATTAATAAAAAAATTGATTCAGTATAAGTAAAAAAAAAACAATACATTAAAACTAGAATACAAGCTTCTGAATATGGTTTTTAATTTCAATAAGGACATACATCACAGCCTCAAATAAAAAAATGTCAGTTAATTCAGCCCATGCAAAAGAAGAGGGAACTCTACGTCGCTGGAAGGATGAGATGGATACTAGATAGAAAATTTCTCCTTCAGCCGTTATAGGGCAGGAGAAAGCACTCAATGATCATCTCTTCAGTGAAGTATTATGTTTTCTAAAAAGAACTAGAATATTAAGTATTTTTGTTAAATTGTATACCTATGAGAACCACTAGTATGTACTAACAAAAAGCTTGAGAAAGATCCATACAGTACCTTTTGAGAACTATCAGTTTTGTATGATTTCTAGAACAATATTTCTATATGCTTATTGTCGTAGTTTTCAAGCGGAAAAAAGAGAGAAGAGAAGATGAAGTCACAGAAAAGCAAGTGAAGGGCCTAGGGATTACCAAATTCAATGACGAACTGAGGAACTTTGTTCGAATACTCTGAGAAGCTGAAGGGGTTTTGGACCAGCCAGTACTAGGTACTTTTTTGGTTTATAAGACGACCATCTCATTATTTTGCTCGAATTAAAGCTAGGTTCACATTTTAAGAGAAACAATCAGTTTATTTTTATTTAAGGTCATATTTTTAAAAATTCCGGTTTAACTCGGAGATTAAAATCTAAAATGCGAGGCATGAACATTGATTTGTAGGGTTCCGAGCAGACTTATTTTGGGGTAGTCAATTTTCTCCAACCATGGCGTTGTATGGATTAGATTGTACAATTGTATGAATTATACTGAATCTGTATTGCAAAATAATGAACTGTTGAGCTTTTATCAGTTTCAGATATCAAGCGTTTCAACAGAAATCTCATTGTAATTTATGTTCTCAGGCTGAATTTCTGTTTTTTCATTGATTTCTGCATTTTTAGAGCGAAATCTCTTTGTTTGAGGAGTTGCTTAAAAGATTTGTGGTGGATAATTTTTTTTCCCTTTTTCTTTTCAGAAATATTTTTGATTTTGGCAGAAATTTCACGCAGATATTAGGAGAAAACTTGAGATTTTTTAAAGCATATTTCAGTAAATCCTGATGGGTATGGATTTTTTTGTGGGGTGGGGGGATTAAATGATATGTAGTTTGAAGGAGAAAGGTACAGATTTTGTGACGTTTAGTCTTTATTTCAACACTTTTAAGTTTTATCTGTAGAATTATTTGCTAACATCACTAACTTGTCCAATATCCTGTTGGAGGGTCACCATAAATTATCTGATAAAATTAAAATACGTGGAAACGACATTGTCCAATATCCTGTTGGAGGGTCACCATAAATTATCTGATAAAAAATAAAATACGTGGAAACGACATATGGTTGATATTTTTTAATATGGGTGCCTGTATCAGCTTGTGTTGAGGAAAGAAACTTGACTGTTAATAGTAGGCAAAGACGTGCCAATATGATGAGTGAAATAGAAAAGCTATAATACTTTATAAAATTATCTATGATTTATGAGATGCTTAACAAAATGTAGGATGATTGCAATATGAACGATGGCACAATTATTGGAAGAATTTGAAATACTTGCATCAAGTCTTGGAGAAGACTACAGCTTTCTCTTTGAAAATGAAATATATTGTTCTAAATGATTTGAAAATGAAATATATTGTTCTACGAAAATGAAAATGAATGAGAATGAATATTCACATAAACAGTTGTTAAAGATCAAGGATATTAGAGAAAAAATGAATTCGATTGAGAAGAAGATGGAGAAGAAAACATGGTGTAATTACTCTTGGGAGTTTATCGATGGCATTTAATCATTTTATTGGAACACTTAATATTACCATTGCAGACAAAGCCCCAAAGTTTG
The DNA here is from genome assembly GCA_000404065.3 of Pinus taeda. Classification (NCBI taxonomy): domain Eukaryota; kingdom Viridiplantae; phylum Streptophyta; class Pinopsida; order Pinales; family Pinaceae; genus Pinus; species Pinus taeda. The sequence continues at coordinate 1,781 of APFE031282433.1, read as the reverse complement.
ATAAGCAATATACAAAGGTCATGTAGTAATATAGGTGTAAAAAACAATTTGGTAGTGGAAGTATAATAACAAGTTTAAGACAAGCATTGGCAACAAATTTCAAGGGTAAGGACAAATTTGCTAGGAAGAAAGATGGGAGAAATAGTCAAGGTAACATAAATAAATCAAGTAATCAGAAAACTTTCACATGTCATTATTGTAGAAAGCTAGGCCATAAAAATAATTTTTGCAAAAAGCGGTTGTGGAATGAGAAGTACAAGGAGGATCTTAGTAAAAGTAGAGGGCCAAAGTTGCGAAACACAAAAAAGAACCTATTGTCTTCAGTTTCATGGCTAAGTAAACTTATATTAGAAAATCATCAACCTAGTAGATTGATTCTAGTGCATCACATATTTCACCAATAGATGTGATTATTTTGTTAGCTATGATCCTTATGTTTCATTTGTCATTTTTGATGGTGGGAGGAGTTTAGAATAGAAGACAGAAAATCTATGGATAGGTATAGGATGTAAGTAGTTGTGTTTCCTTATTGTCTACAATGTGCCAAGTATGAAATAGAATTTGCTTGTTGTAAGTCAAATTATGAAGAAAAGCTCCCACTTATATGTTATTTTTAGCAACCATAAATGCTACATGGTTGACAAGTGTAGCAAGAAGACAAATGCTTTTGGCATTTAAGATCACGCATTGTTTGTTGGGTTGTGTTATATTTTTTCACGACTAGCGGGGGGTTGACAGGGGGCCGACAACCCCCTGTCAGGGGGTATGCATGGGTCTCCCCTGCACGGGGTCCAGGGGGCAGCACTTTGGGAAAAAAAATAAACTGGACCCTATATTACCTATGGTTTTGTGCATAGATTTCGCACATGGTTTTGGGCGCAATGGTTTTTTGGTCCAAGGGAACTACAATTATGTTCTAATCCAGGGCTAATGGATTAGGGTTTATGCATGCTTCGGCATGTATATATATGTATTGTAACATTGAAAGGAACATAATGAAAAATCAATCTGGTAGTCTCGATTTTGGGATCCAAGGGAAAACCTCTATGTATATTTGTTTTATGTGTTATGTTCTCGCCTTTTTTTATTTTTCTGTTTTTAGAATTTGTATGCAAATAATTTTTGTGCCGGGTTAAAACCTACATTGTTGTTGTTGGTTGATATAGGGGAGGCCAAAAAACTTCTTTTACGAGCCAAGAGTGTTCAAGAAACTAATATGCTTTGGCATCAAATGTATGGACATTTGAATTTACACTCTTCAACAAAAGCAAGAAGGACTTTCTACTTGTTAGGTGGGAAGGAAACAATGAGCATCATTTGATGGACATGTTAGGAGGTCCTTGTTTAAATTAGGGCAATATCGAGAAGAGTTCGAAAGGGGAACAAATTGCTAGCCCTATGGTCAATAAAACATATTATTTTGGGAAAACAAATATTAAAAGAAAAATTATATACTTCAATTTTTAAATCAATTTGAATTTCCCTCAAGTAAAGTTCACGTCGGCTTGTCTTAAAAGGCTTCTACTCGGATTGACAAATAAATATAAATTTTCCATCGATGTGGCTCATTCAAGATCAAGCTCTGTGGTTTGGTATATTGTATTGGTAAGCATACCTCTGAGGTTGTTCGCATCAATTTTGAGGTAGTTTTATGGCATTTATCTTGTAGCTCGCACGTTATGATTTGGGACTATGGTATTACAGGTACATAGACTTGCTCTCTTTGTTTTGTGGCTTGCATAACAGATATTCAAAATCGCTTTCTCTACGACCTAGTACAT
>APFE031282425.1:26834-74697 GCA_000404065.3 Pinus taeda | reverse complement strand
CATATGCAGTTTCCCAACTATGATTTTGTCCCTATAGTTGGTTCAATTGTGGCTGAGTTCAAGGCCTGTACAATATGATCTTATGTGGTTACATTTCTCAATCACACGTGTAAGAGTAATTCATTTACTAATGCAGCCTTTGACATAGTAGTATCTTTTTGTTTGTGAAAAAATAAAAAGAAATTTGAAAATAATTTACTATTGTCAATTGAATTGATTTTTTTTTATGCTTTTCATTATAGAAGTGCGACCTAGATGTGTGCCCTTCTAAATGAAATTAAGACCTACCCTTCAAATTTGATCACTTCTATCAACATCTGGAATTTTGCTATCCTTATCAAGTATGCATGCTTTTTTTCTAGATTATTTTTAGGATTTTACTATCATAATAGCTTTTACAATCTTTCTGGTAAACCCGATCTGCTTTCCTGGTCATGTAAAACCCAGAATTTACTAGAAATTTCTCTTGCAAATAGGCATTTCTCTTCATATCCTTATGTTGTGATTCAGTTCTTGATGCAGAGCACTTTGTTGTATGTACATTAATCAAATTGATTTTACTTGCAACCGTATGATTAAACATATTAATTTACATTCAACAAACATCAATTTGTGCTTGAAATGCATGCCGAGTGTTTGAAAGAACCCCTAAACAAAATGTTGTGACATGAAACCCAATCATTGCTGATTATTTCTATAATGGCGAACCCTGTGAAGCATTGTAATTTTTCTATGAAGTGCAGGTCTAGGTAAGTAAGCAAACAATGCTTCGATGCATGAATGTTGTTGTTGTAGTTAATGAATACAGTGACCTGACAAACAAGTTATTGCATTTTTTAATAATGGTAAATCTTTGGAGATTATCTTTTTTGTATAATCATCTACCTGATTTCGTATGGTAACTTTTTTTCCTTCCAGCGGAAAATGGACATGCTATGAGATTTTCATGTTTACAGTATAAAAACACAGGTAGCAATTTGTTTTTGCATTCGCTCACATGTCTAATTTTTTTTTTTTATGTGGGGCTAAGTCATTTGACACGAGACACCTAAGACACAAAAATACTAGTGTACAACACATGACACAATGAATATATCTATATATATATATATATTACACAAATTTTTATATGATGATGCAATTTCAAATTTCAATCATATATTATGCATACAAATTACAATCATGATTCATCAATGATACAAGTTTACAACTAGTAATTACTACTACATCAATGATGATAAATTGACAAATACAAGAAATTAACAATAAACTGCAATTTTCTAATTAAGTCATCAAAATCAAAATATATTACATAGATACTGAGTCCTGAGGACTCCTGACTAACTGAGTCAGAGTTATAGATACTATATGTGGTAATGCCAATGACAAATAGCAAATACAAAACATGGTAGATACTAGAGCTTAGAACCATAGATCATGATGGAAGAATCTCATAGGAAACTGTTAGCAGGCTATAGCCTATAGCCCATAGCTCATCAACATCAGTACCACCACTGCTCTATTCTACATCCTCCTCCTCTTTATCCGATGTAATCTCTGCATTTGTTGGTGTGGAGGATGACCCCTCAAAAGTATCACCCTCATCAAAATTGACAGATTCTAGCATTGGTTCATTAAGATCCAAGTTGGCCAATTCCAACTCAACAGTATTTTCCAAACCCATAAAATCAGGAAACACAACCCACATCTTTGAATTTCCCTTCAACCATTGTTAAAATTGGCAACTGGGTCCAAACTCCATGTGGGTCATCTTATTTATGGCAGCTGATAATTTTCTTGGATCCCTCTCATCGAGAGGTGTAGGATTGATTTAAAGATCATTCGATTCCGATAAGTATTCATGGAGTTATGAATTTATTTATAAGACAATTCGTCAAGGTCGGCCAACAACCAAATAAACCCCACATGTGCTCAACGTTTTAGTATAAAAGGAGATGACTTGAGAGTCATTTCTCACACACACTTCTATCTTGATTTCTCTCCACTTGTCTTGGGTTTTAGTGGAAGAGAAATCTAGGAGTGGAAGCCCTAGATGTTGGAGGAAACAAGACTAAGGGAGCTGCCCTAGCCCTAGACGCTGTCAAAGAAGAAGTCAAAAACATTGTCAAGGAAGCATGCCCTAGCCGCAGTCTTGGAGGAATATTATCACAACAAAGAGAGGCCCTAACGCTGTCAAAAAGGAAACCCTAAATGTAGTCTAAAGTGCAGTTCTAAACACTGTCTAAAGGCAGCGCTAAACGCAGTCTAAGAGCATCCCTAAATGCTGTCTAAATGGAAGCCCTAAACGCTGTCTAAAGACAGCCCTAATGCAGTCTAAAGGGAGCCCTAATGCAGTCTAAATGGAGCCCTAACGCTAACGTATGGTGCCCTAGATGCAGGCCTAATACGGCTGAAAAAGTGGGCTGCAAGTGACCCTCAAAACAGGGACAACATGATAGTTTGATGACTCAAACATGCCCAAGACAACAATGCTAATAAATGGAACAACTAGGCTACATGGTGCTGCTAAGACACATGGGACAACAGCAGGTGTGGCAAGGCTAAGAGGACAACAAAAAGGTATAGCATGATTGTTAGGGACAACAACTACACCTATATATCTAGGCAGCAGTGGCAAGGGACAACTGTATAGTAAATGGGACAACAAAGGAATGCTAAGCTAAACATGGCAAGCATGGTGCTGCAAGCACATGAGACACGCTGTGTATCAACATGGTTCAACATACCACTTGGGACAGTTGTGTGGTAACATTATCAACTTTAGAATAATGACGGGACAACAACATGTTGGGACAGAACTATGATGGGACAAAAATGACATTGATGGGACAACAACATGTTGGGACAAAACTATGATGGGATAACAATGACATCGTGTAGCAGTGGCACAATGGGATAGCAGCAACAACAAGGTGCAACAAGTACATGGTGCAGCTTGGTGCAACAATAGTACTTGGGACGACAATGATGCTTGGTGCAGGAAGTAAATGGTACAGTCATGACAGGTGAAGCATGATGAGATGCAACATAGTGATGATGGGTGCAGCATGGTGCAGCACAGTGAGGTGCAACATGATGACGAGATTCAACACAATAATAGGTGAAGGAGTCATCTTGGAAAATCAGTTGAAGCAACATGTCTTCAACTGATCTCACGTATCATCTTCTTAGAGATGATCGATGCTCTTATCTAGATAAGTCAAAGTGTTGACTTCTATTGTAAATGTACTCTCTCTCTCTCTCCCCATTGAACTATTAAAGAACATATAAGAAGAATTGATCAAGGGTTTCCCCACATCGGGGTTTGTCCCTGGCTAGCGCCACCTATTGTGTCTTCTTGTCTTGGCTTGTCTTCTGCGATTTATGTTTATGTTCTATCTGTAGTTTACTTTAATGCTGATGTGATTGCTAATTTGGAAAAGATATTGAGCTAACTGTTAAAACTGAAATAAATTTTTCTAAGCATAGAACATACCTAAAATTAACATGGTATCAGAGCTGAGGTGAAGACAAAGCCCAAGCAAGAGTGAAAAAGTAATCATCAAAGATAGTTGGGAAAGGACAAGGGGATCAGTGGATTTCTCATCCCTCTTCAAATTCACCAAGGGTGAAATCGAAGTAGAGAATATTACAATATTCCACCAAGGTTTCGAGACGAGGGGGTGAGGGAGCGAGGATATGCGGGAGCGGCCTATGCAAAAGCTCCCAGCCAATTTTTAGGAAACATGGGGGGACATCAAGGTCTTAAAAGCTTATAAATATAAAATATAATTTATAAATTGAGTGTACTATGACAGTTGGGTTTGAATTGAAAAGCTGCAAAGCATGATCATTGATATGAATATCATTATCTAATATCATATAAATTTAAAATTCTAATTTATAATCATACATCATACATTATGATTAAAGTTCTACTTCCTACTATGAACATTGATCTTCCACTTCCTACTATGAACATTGAATACTGAACAGTGAATATTGACATAAAATTATAAAAGTCAAATTTGATACATCAAGAGTCAAAATTTTATAGAGTCAGAATAACATAAGAACGTCAACATATCGAAAGATAAACGAGCATAATTTTGCTCAAGACTCAAGGTAATGCCCTGCTAGTCTCTGCATCTAGCTACTGCATGAATAAATAATGATCAACCATATCACCATCTGAATCTGAATCACTAGCATTCTCAAACATGCTAAGTGGCACACCAAACAACCCCATCTGTCTCTCATCAAATCTCTCCTCCATATCTACCTGTGCATCATCCTCTGGATCAACATCCCATCGTGTTGCTGGTCCCTTCAAATACTTAGGTGTCTTCCTATGCTCAAGACATAGGGCACTATGCACAACAACTAACTTCTCTGCTCTTTTAGAGGTAAGCTTGTTCCTCTTGACAGAATGGATGAAGCTATATGTGGACCAATTCCTCTATGCTGCAGAGGAACTAGGAGTGTCTTGCGAATGGAGTGAGGGGACAGGGCGAATAATGAATTAAATTTATAAGAAAACGAATTGAAACCCTAAAGTATTAAAACTAATGTTAAATTTTAATTATAAAAAAAGTTTTATTTAAAAAATCAAAGCCCCTCGCCCCCACGGACCCCCTCGACCCCCTCGACCCCGCTAGGACACCCCCGTCCCACTCGACCCCCACATCCCCCCTCGACCCCGCCCCTCGACCCCCACGGGACCCCTCACGACCCCCTTTTTGGAAATGACCCCTCAACACAAGGGCACGTCCCCTTGAGTACCTTATTTTTTGGGAGCATGGGGAAACGACCCCTTCTTGTCCCAAAGTCCACGGAACGCGAGGGAGCTAGGAAACTAGACCCCTAGGGGTGGGGGTGAGTCCCCGTGGAACACTATATATATCTAGGCAGCAGTGGCAAGGACAACTGTACAGTAAATGGGACAACAAAGGAATGTTAAGGCAAGCATGGCAAGCATAGACAACATGGAAAGCATGGTGTTGCAAGCACATGAGACATGCTGTGTGTCAACATGGTTCAACATACCACTTGGGACAGCTATGTGGCAACATGATCAACTTCAGAACAATGATGAGTTAGAACTATGATGGGACAACAATGACATTGATGGGACAACAACATGTTGGGACAGAACTATGATGGGACAACAATGACATTGTGCAGCAGTGGCACAATGGGATAGCAACAACAACATGGTGCAACAAGTACATGGTGTAGCTAGGTGCAACAATAGTAATTGGGACAACAATGATGCTTGGTGCAACAAGTACATGGTACAGTCATGATTGGTGAAGCATGATGAGATGCAACATAGTGATGATGGGTGCAACGTGGTGAGGCACAACATGATGACGAGATTCAATACAATGATAGGTGAAGGAGTCATCTTGGAAAATCAGTTGAAGCAACATGTCTTCAATTTATCTCATGTATCATCTTCTTAGAGATGATCTATGCTCTTATCTAGATAATTCAGAGTGTTGACTTCTATTGTAAATGTACTATATCTCTCTTTGCTGAACTATTGAAGAACATATAAGAAGAATTGATCAAGGGTTTCCCCACATTTGGGTTTGTCCTTGGCTAGCGCCACATCTTGTGTCCTATTGTCTTGGCTTGTCTTCTGCGATTTATGTTTATGTTCTATCTGCAGTTTACTTTAATGCTGATGTGATTGCTAATCTGGAAAAGATATTGAGCTAACTGTGAAAATTGAAATAAATTTCTCTAAGCATGGAACATACCTAAAATTAACAACCACTCATCCCTCTGCATATAAATAATACGAAGGTTGGTCTTCACATACACCATTGTCTCTGACTTGGACTGCTCAAACTTTCTCTTCTTCAAACTATACAGATTCCCATATGTGCTCCAATTTCTCTTGTAACAAAAGGATGAAGTAACCTGAGAGAGAAGCCTCATGGCTAACTATTGTAAAGGATAGCATGTTGTCCCATGAGTTTCCCACCAAGCATAGAGCTTCTTAGTTTCCTTGTCTCTAATCACATTATAGACTACAAATCACCCAGTGCTAGTGGAAAACTCGGTAAAGGCACCCTCCACCTCATCAAGGGATGCTTTATCCTGATATATCTATCTCAAATCATCCTTCCTCCCCTGTGAAATCTCACCATCCTTGTGAGGAGGGAATTTGCATGAAGGTCCACCATTCAACCATTCATGGCTATAGTATTTTGGATTCAATGAGTGAGCCAAGCAATGCAAAGGTGTGCAATTCTTATGCCACTTGTTGACAAGAATATCCTATATGGTGGTGAAGAAGGTCTCTGTTGATGTCTCATACTATGTGCACTCATTCTGAAAAATAATGATTCTTACTGACTCAATCATGGAATCATATCCTTGATAAACCTCTCCTAGGATGGGTTGGTCTGTATCCGCAAATCGTAACAAAGCAATAATAGGGTCCATGATCTTAATAGTAAGATCTACCCCCTCCCACCAAGCATCATCTAGCACTGTGTCTTTGACTCTTTTTGAGGTTGCTTGATTTGTATTTCTCCAAAAAGACCAAAACTCTGAAATAACCAATGGCCCCAAGAGCGGTCTTGACCTCCCTCAACCTCTCCAACATGATGAATGAAGAGGCAAACCATGTATCTGCAATCTTCAACAATTATAGATATGTGTACTTTTTGTGGATTGTGAGGGCATTATTATGATTTTGCACAAAGTTGCGGATATGTTGTGAATCCTCAATAAGATTTCCAATCCAAGCCACATCAGAAGCAATAGAGTTAAGTGTTAAATTCAAGGAATGGAAAATCCAATGTGTCCAAAATATTTGTGGATATTTAGCTTCCACAATAATGGCAGCACCCTTACAAACAATTGTATTAACTGTAATGATTTTCACACAAGAATCAACGCTTACATCTTCAATAACTTTAATGAACAACTTACCCTTGTATTGTGCATCCTTGTATTTTCCAAGAGAATCCATTGCTTTCAGGAAAACTGGTCCATTCAAGGAAAACATCATAGATTTGATGAGTGGATGTCGTGCTGCATTTGTTAATCCATTAGAAACAATACTAACCCCAAATGTTGGTCATGTTGATTGAATAAGCTCAAGCATTTTATCCACCTCCTTCTTTGCCTTAGTCAACAATGTGGTTCTAAGCCTCTCTGAACTATGAGGCACATACCCCGATGGAGCCCCTTGTGCTAGAGCTCGACGCATCTCAATAAATAAAGGGGATTGTGCAACATTAAATGATATGAAGTTGAGATTAAAAAAAAGGCAATGGTAATATCAATCTCTTCTCTCCTCTCTTGCTGAAATATCTTTTCCATTGAACCAAGTGCCCTCCTTTTTGCTCCTTAACCTGCACCCCCACTGGAACTCTCAAATGGATAATTGTTTTTCCTCAATAATGGAAGGGGATCCTAATTCTTATTTTTCTTAGATGTTGCAACCACCATTGCCACACCAACATTGACCTCTCTTTCTAATTATTTCCTCTTAGATGGAGTCACCCCTACACATACTCCAATTCCACAAGATGATGTGCCCAACAAATATCCTTTCACACGGAAATAGGTGGTCTTGAATTAATGATAGCAAAAGTTCCATGTCCAAATAATATTGCCTCCTCCCTTTAACTTGTTGCATCGTCCTTGATGTCTTGTAACATACTTCCACAAGGGATATTTTATTTCTTGAGCTTTCTATCTTGCTAAATCGATGTTTCTCTCAACATTTGAAGTTGTTGTTGCATCCGCACTTCCAACAGATGGAAGACTGACAAACCCTAATGAAATTGAAAGAGAGAGGGCATTACTAATGGGGACATTCCTCCCCTTCTTTTGCACCTTCCCTGCTGCCCTTGATTGAGCCATTATTGCTGTAAAAATAAAGAAAAATGCACTTTTGTAAGGCTATGCATGTAAACAAAAAGGGCAAGCAAACTATTGTAGCAAAACTAGAAAAAAAATGGAAGGGAAATCCACTTACCTGTGCCTTGAATCACCTCCAAAAGACTTTTCTCATTTGTTGGTTGCTCACGCAATCCTACAATGCTGAAACAACAAAGAAAAATGCTCAAATGTGGCCCAAATCCGGCTTTTACCTAGCTCACAAGTCATTTTTTTGTCAGACAGGTGTTCAAAAATTGGGACACGATTTCGGCATGTGCCCGACACGAGTTTGAATTGCGTCCCTCATCTCGAACATGAGTCAAACTCATGTCAGAGATGTGTCATGAATGAATTGTGTCAAACACGATAGATTCACGACATATGGGGGGGAGGGATGTGTCCTGTGACTTAGATGTGGGGTTAGCAAGCATTAGCATATGAGAAGAATTCTAGCAGTTTCTTTTTCAATGGAATACACATCCTGAGAAATCCTTGGGGCAATTCTCCTCATTTTGAGGATGGTATTTGGGGTAAATCAACTGGTTGTAGTTTTTGTTAATTTTAGGGCAAGATTGTTCTCTGTTGTAGATAAATGCATTTTTAAATTTTTTTCCAACATTTTTCACATTACATTTACCTCATAACATCATATCATCATTAGAAATTATGTAGAGAGAACAATAATTTCAATAATGCAGCAAAACAGTAAGGAACAATGAAGAAAAACATACATAAAAGAGACACTAAGATTTAGGTCAGAGACCAGGGCAAAACCCCACAAGGGGGAAAGCCCAACCAAATTCTTCTTCTTAGATATTCATCAAATGTGCAACAGAGATACAATATACAAATATCATGAGACATCATCAATCACACTAGGCCACCTAATGCCAAACCTAGATCATACTAGATCTTCATAAGATAGCAGCTGACATACCTCTCAAGGAGGTATTCACAAGCCCTCTTATCCTAGTCACAAGGGTTACTGTCAATAGCATCACTGTCATACCACACAACCACACATCTCGGTCATAGGGGCACTGTCACAGCTATCATGGGGGCAATGTCACATATCACTGTCACAACAATGCCTTATATATCATTGCCATCTTTGTCACATGAGCACTGTCATATATCATTGTAATAAGCACTTGTTAAGAATCACTATTATAGGTCATCATCACATAAACACTACCTTACACTGCTGCCATATTTCATTGACATTGCCATTCATCATTATTATAGAATCACTGTCATGTCTCATTATCATTAGGTTATAGCCATATACATATGCATCAAGGTTACTGTCATATACATATAGATCACAGTCATGTGTCAAGGCCATTGTTTTCAAGAGTATTGTAGATATGCTATTATCACTATCACCAAGAGTACTGTGTCAGTATCATATAGATCATTGTCTCACATCAAGGTCACTGTCCATACATCAGCGTAATAGGTATCAAACATTGCTATCAAAACACTGGCTGAGCAACATGGGAATCATTGCTCAAATTAACATGCAAACCACAAAGTATAAAATGTGACCCACAATGTATAATGCCATAGAGTATAGTGTGAGCCACAATGTATAATGCCATAGAGTATAGTGCGAGCCACAGAGTAAGGTGCAAGCCATAGAACATCAAATGTGAGCCACAAAATATGATGCGAACCACAAAGAGACTAATGCGAGCAACCGGAAAACTAATGTGAGCCACTGAGAATAGAAGCCAGCCACAAAAATACAAACTCACATTACACAAAAGATATAACCATAAATTTCGAGCTACTTGATAAGAAAGTTCCCTCAGATTTTTGCACCAACTTTAGGAGGATGTATGTGAATCCGAATTGCACCTTTGGAGATGGATTGATTACATATTTATAGACTTCCTCAGGATCAAATGGGTGACTTAAAGGAGCCAAGTCGACTTGTAGAATTAGGAGGGAAATTATTAAACTCAAATTTGTTCAAAAATAATATTTATATATATTTTTCTTTAATGATTGCTTGCCAGAATTTTATGTCACATTAATAGTAATGAGAGGAGTGCCCAACACATTAATAGTAATATTTCTCCTATCAATTTGAATTCTCCTTTGGGGTGAGATGGTCTTCTTTTGGGGTGGATGGGTTCCTATGGGGAAATTCATCCCATAGTTGCTCTAATTTCAACAGTTTTGGCAACCTAATCCAACAGGGAGATTGAGTGAGGCCCAGTAATCTACAGAGGCAGCTAGCCCTGGCCTTGACCGACCCAATGACCTTCTGCTTGTATATGACAGCATTCAACCATTTGAGCTATCCCGCTAGGCTAATCCAAAGTTATAAACTTAGTTTTCAAAGAAAAGTATTTGATATTTCCTGAGCAGTTCAGCTAGGTTGGAGTTAATTTTACTTGAAGGGGCATGCAACATCTTTATATTCTTTCCACTTTTTAAGTGAACTCTGTACTTAACATACTAATTAGGCAAACCTTCTTTCCTACAGAGCTAAAGAAGCATCCATCTGCCCAATTTATTGGCTATTGAAACAGGCTCAAATCAAATCTCATCCTCATCTAGAAAGGTTAGATAGTCTTTGAGCAATTGTTGTTATCCTTAGAACTACTGCTAAGTCCATGTTCTTATCGAAAATCATGTCTGATTTCAGATATCTTTGTTTTCTTTGGTAAGATTTGAATGCTAATGTCTGTCCTAATAGGAGTATTTCCAACAAAAGTATCTCCTATGTCCACATGAGAGATTACATTTGAAGAGCCCCAAAAGGTGACTGCATCTTGAATTAAAGCTATTAGATCCTTCCATCTTAAAAGTCATTTGAATTTTCTTGTTGATGTTTGTTCTAAGTAATTATAGTACCAACTGCATAGGTGAACCTTTTTTACACGGGAATATATATTTCTGGAAATATCTAAATTTACTGGCATCACAGGCTAACAAGGGAGTTGATATGGGATTGCATTTACCTTCATAAGTTTAGGTATTTTGGATAAGCTAGGAAGTAAGACAATTGGGCAAGTAGAGATTGTTGTATGGAAAAGGATGCGTGGTCTATTCTCAACCAGCCTGTCAAATTGATATATTGAATAAATACCATTCAAGCTTTGAAAAATATGAATCATTGTTGTTGATGTTCTTCATTAGCATCCATGTTGTACACGAGTTTATACTTTAAGTTTTACAATCATGCAGTCGAAGCACCAGGATGCCATTGAAGTACATAAACTGACCGACTTATGACAATTATTCACCAGGCTATGTTCGTGTCAAAGTTGCACCAATCAATCCCTAATCCAGTTTGGAAATGCATAGATAACTGAGGAAAACATGAACTATCAGCCCAGTTGAAGAAATCCAAGCCATGACCATGACTTTTCTCCGTGACTAAAGCAATTTCTGGATTGGAAAATTAATAGCAAAGGAATTGAGCACATAATAATGCATGTTCGGCGTTGAAAGGTGTGCTGCATATATAGCACATTTTATTCTGATTTTTGGAGCTATACTATTTTGTAGCAAATGTTATTCATTAGGATATCAAGCCAAAGAATGTCTTTGCCAATGCAGACTGCAATCTCAAAATTTGCGACTTTGGCTTAGCAAGAGTTGCCTTCAGTAATGTTCCCACAACAATCTTCTGGACTGTATGGGTTTGAACACTTTTTAATTTTTTTTATTGATAGTTCATCATTGAATTTTTTTGATCAAGAATTGTTATTTTATGTCAGACCTATTTGAATTTATGGCTTCACTTTAGGCAGCGTGTTAGCTGTGTTTGAAATTACTTTATGGTTTGCAGGATTATGTTGCTACACAACGGTATTAGACTCCTGAGTTATGTGGTTCCTTTTTCTCCGAGGTGTGGTCTGACTTGACTTTTGTGGGCTCAATTTGCATTTTCATCAATATTTGAGTTTTTTAATTGGCGAGAATTTGAATTGTTCATATTTGTTAACTGAAAACTCCATCTCAATATTCTTCATGCTTGGTTTCCAACTTTCCATGTTAGATAGCCTTGGCCACAATCATAATTTTGTACATATGTGAATGGCCAATTAATAGGGTAACTTTAATGGTTTTGGTGGAAGTTTACCGCCCTGAACTACATGTTATGATATTTTCTAGATACACTGATCAGAATTATCAACGTAGAAATCAAATAAGGCAAAGCTAGTAGTATAACGACTTACAAGTATGACACAATGTGGTTCACAATCACTTCAATGTAGTATTTCAATAAAATATTTCAGATTCTCATAATATAAGTTTTTCATTCATATCATGCTGTTACCGGTTGAATAGTTGATCTTCTTTTCATTTAATACAACCCTTTTTTTCCAAAGAAAAAAGCAAGTAATACTATTTTTGAGAAACAAGATTACAGCTGTAGAGGCTTGTGGCCTTCTGTTGGCCAAGAGCCCAACTGCACCAGGAAAAGAAACAGAGGTTTCCTGTCTTCAGATTCGAAATGATGTCCAAAAATTTTTGGAGTGCGAACAAAACTCAGAACTGATCAACACTAGTCATCTTCTTCCTAACAGACTTCCTGAACAGCTGAGTGTAAGAGTTCAGTATGATCCATATAAAAAAATCAGAGCGATTTCATCACATTTGGTTTAAAAAAACTGTTCATTATATATATACCTATACATAGATCAACATCTGAGCAAAAGAAATCATGATAGAGAAGGATTTGATGATCAACAACAGTGTATATAAACAGCTAATGAAAGTTGGAGCCCAGAGTTGTGAAAGTATTCTAATGAGAACTCCACGGCCCCATGTGCTTCTATCCAGTGCCACCCCAGCCCTGGATAGGCGGTTAGCATCTTGGTTCTTGTCCCTATAAACATGGTTGAAAGTGAGGTGAGAGAAGTGGTTTGTAAAGGGTTCAAGGTACCGGAAAAGGGGTGAAAGAGAATAATTCTAGAAAGTGCAGTCCCCATTCACCCATTTAACTATAAGTGAGTTGCCGCATATGTGAGGTTGAGTTAGGCTTTTCTCCCGAGCTATGTGAAGTGTGAACTTTTAAGTCTAAAATATCACCGTAATTATTTGAAGTTATGTCACAAGGTTCATCGAACTTTAACTTTGAGGTTCAAATTTTGGTGAACCTCATCGAACCTCATAGCCATTGACAAAGTCTATAGATCAAAATTCATAACCCCATGTCACAACTCAAGCTTGTAATTTATCCTTGCAGTTTCGATGTCTATGATAACATTTTTGATGTTTGTTGATTTTGATTTCTTACTATTTTATCCTATAATTCATTATATATAGACAAACCTAATGGCGAACCTCAGAAAATTTGAACTCAAACCGAATCTAATCATTGCCGAACCCGAACTCGAACCCGAACCATGTGACATTGATTTGACGCTGACCCAATGTCCGCTAAGAAAGATATGGTATGAATATTTGAGAAATGAATTATATCCCCTGCCCCTTTCCAAGTTAGATTTCCTTGTGAAACCCCATCGAAAAATGGCCATGGTATATCCTGCTAAATGATGGTTTCTTGTTGAGATCTCCCATTCATAGTTAGAGGGTTTTGCAAGTAGGCTGAGAGAAGTGCAAGACTTTGTAAAGTCCACTGCAAAGAAGAGGGTTCTTTGTCTTCAAAAGGCAGTTCCTCGTGCAACAATAAGAGGAAGAGCTTTGAAATCAATAGCGTGCTAGTTGCTTCACCAACTTTGTAGAGATGCTTTTATAGAATCTCCCTCTCATTTACAATGAGGGCCAATTGTCATTTTTTATTTTAGTTGAAACCATCGGAGAGAATTGACATTCTAGGATGAGATGGTGACTTGTTTTATTATTTTGTTTATAGAGATAACACCTTCCAATCCGACCAAAAATTCATGCATTGGAGTTTATCCCAAGTGGGTGTCTTGTAGAAGAAGCCACATGGAGAGTTTGGGTTTGGTTGTGCATTTTAATTTTCAAAGCATTTTCCTCAACCAAGGTGGAGCATCATCTTGAAGTTTCTATGCCACTGTTGAGTATCCCAAGTTTGAGACATAGTCCCCAGAGGGATAAAGGGACCATATCAACTTATCCTCTTGATCAAAAGGAGAGATGAAGGAATCCAAACGTGAATTGATATATGAAGTCCGGTGGGGGGAATCGACAACTTCAATGCCAACTTGCCATGTCATCCATCGAACTTGGTAGTTTACATGATCCCTTCTTAGGATTTGATTAAGTAGTAGGCCCCCATGTAGGCTTCTAATTATATGGTTAGGGAGTAGATGATTGTTGTTATTCCCAATCCAAATATCCTTCCCTATGAAGACTTTGGACCATATTACCAATTCTCATATCGGCCACTTTCCTAGGAGAGGAAAGGATTTAATTACGACCTTCTGGATGATAGAACCATTTGGTACTTTTCTTTTGTCATATTTCCTTATCCAATTTGTAATGGCCCATATTAATAAATAAGTAATATGATAATAAGAATATAATACTAATAATAAATAAATATCAAATATAACAAAAAAATATAATAATAATAATAATAGAAAATTAAAAGAAACAATAAATAAAGTATAATATATAACTATAATAATAAATAAAAAATTACTTAAACACTTTTAGGTTTATGTGAAATGAAAAAGTTAAGATAAATGATGTCGAAGCCATTGATTTGCTATCACTAGTTGAAGAATGACACAACAAGGACCCAACAACAATCTCAGAGCAACAAGTGCAACACATAGCCAATGCTTACATCAAAAAGTAAGAATCACTTCTTCTTCAAGCTCAAGAATCAGGGGACATTCCTCCCCTTCAACCTCCTTTTTCATATCATGGCACAAAAAAAAATGTCGTAGGGACTAAGGGAACAATGTAGAGGAGCCAAAAAAAAGGAAGAAAAAGTAATAGTCAACTCCTACAAGCTCTAGGTGACTTCTTAGTTAATTATGGTCAAGTGACAACCATGGATGCTATTCTCCAACCCTCCTCCCACTATTCTCAATGAAAGTCATCACCTCGAAACCAAATGCTCCGCAAAAAAATCTGCATAACTTTCTAAAGGTTATTTGGAGAAATAGTGAATATATAGCCCAAGATGCCTTGGGTGCCTCAAGAGGCCTTGCTATCATATGGAAAACCTCCACTGTAACTATTGGAGGCTGATTTTATTTTTTATTTTTTTTGGTATTAGTGCAAGGGACCACGAATAAGAGAGTGGTGTAGGAGAGAAGTGTCTAGCACGCAGTAGAAATGCTGGCGCAGGAAAGGGAGACGTGGTGCAGGGAGGCACCGAGCGAAGCAGACCACAACATCAAGCAGGCAAGGACACATGCTGATAAATTTGGTAGTTAGGATTTTAGGATGATTGGCAAAGGGGAGGAAGGTCGTTGTGGCCGAAGAATTTGGAGATATTTGCAGAGCGAAGGAAGTTAGCGAAGTGGTGACGAGCTAGCAACAAATATTTTCAACTGGCATTACTAGGCAATTAAATGACATGGGACAACTAGAGAGAAGTTGTCATAGAATATCCAAACTGTTAGCCAACATGGAGGACAACTAGAAGAGAGGAGAAGCAGACCAAGACGCTATAAAATATCGCCAAGAAGGCTAGGCAACCTCAGTTGGAGAGTGAGTGAGATGAGCAACAAATTGTTGTTGTTGTGGTTATTGGTTCATTTACTTAGTCGTAAGGATTTTTGTGTGTTTGTAGCTACTGTTCAACATATGTATAGATAAAATATTCTTTAGTAGAGTCAGTAGTGTGTTTCTACCTCGTAATGGTTGATGTATTGTATTGAGTGAATATAGTAAGGTTGGTGAGCCGAGTTTAGTTGATTTCTACTGTAGTGCATTGTGCCTGTTCCCTTATATTGAAGTAATGAAAAGATTAGTGGATTGGCCCATATGTGCTGGTGTATGAATGTGTTATCCTATTATGATTACGATTTTCTTATTGGCTTCCTAATAATACAATGTTGATACAATAATTATTAATATCTTGTGTAGCTGAGAAAGTTGATGGCACTGTGATAGTTTCATCATGATGCTCTTATGTTTATTTTTTGTTGAACTTCTCTGAGATGGTCGAAAAGGCTATGGAAAGGGATGAGATACTTTGTTCATGATGACATTCTGGGCAATGAAGAATGCACTAACTAGCTCGTGTAAAATCCCGTGAAAGTCTCGCGCGATACATAATCTTAGAATGACTGTGAGGTGTCTGTCTCTTAGGCGCCTAGACCTCCTGTACGGTAAGATGAAGCCTTGGTGTCACAAAACCATGATAATCCCATCTAAATGCAGAAACTTGGTTCTAGCAGTCCCCCCATAGCACCTCGAGTGAGACTTCATCCACTTACTAGGTGATGTTGAAGGGGTCAATGCTGAGTGAATTTGTTGTCCAAATTGCACACCAAGTCTCGGGTCTGTCAGATCCTTGCGCACCAACAAATGGTTCCATTGTCGAGGTCAAGATCATTGTATGATGGGATTATTTTGTGATAGAGATGTGGAAACCATGGAATCCCACCAAGGAAAAAATTACTTGATGGTTTAAGCGGAAGGAGCATGAATTTGCAACAAAATAAATCAAAGGTAGGAGACTGGGCACGAGAAATGGTTGTAAAAATATGTGTTTACTGAACTTCATGAAATTTTCTTTGGAGAATTCCCAAATATTCTGGCAGAGTGGGTTCAACAGCTACAAGATAATAATCTGACTTATCGCCATAATGGACCAAGGCGGTGGACTCTAGAGGAGGCGTGTTAGTTGCAAGCAGGAAGTAATAATATCTCACATGTTGTAGGTTTTTGATTTGAGAGTGTGTTGGAAGGGAATATTGTCAATTTCATCGTAGAAGTGACAATATCCTATAGTGTAGTGTAAAGGAAATTCTTGAAGGGCCCACAAGGCAGATTCATATGACCACTGCCATTATCCATTAAAATGTTACTGTATGACCACAAAGTTCTACCCCTGAAATCAAATAGCATGAGCAGATAAATCGCTTGTGCGCCAAGGGGAAGTGGGGAGAACTAGGGGGTAGTTTGAGCAAAGGGGAGATGGAAAAACAGTAGAGAAATTGCGGTGGAGACTAAAGGCAGATACATGACTGTGGATGTGAATGCAAATAGGTAGGATGGAGGTAGAAGACATAAAGGGTGGCACATTGAGGAGTGAACAAAGGTTTCAATGGAGTGATGTGGGAGGATGCCAATTAGCATTGACGCCTGCCACAAGGGGAAGCTGAGGAAGAGGGGCAAGGAAAGGCCATAGGAGGGCGAGGAGTTACATAAGTGATCAAAGTTTACGAGGGAACACAGTTCGATACCCCATGCATTAAATCGAAGGAAGAAGTGCAACTCAATCCATGCAACACGAATTTTTTGAACCCTTAACATTAGAGTTAGACCATGCCTAGTGTTGAATCTACAACCTTGTGTGCTTCTACAAAAATAGAGGTAAGTACTCAACACATTGTGTCAAATACTGCAAAGGGAAATCATAGTCAAGGGGGTAGAGGTACTAGCCGTAGTGGAGTTGGTCAAATAGTAGGAATGCCACAGGGTGCTCAGGTTCAGTTTAGTGCGCAAGACTAGTGCACAATCATCTAGTGGTGTGACAGGTGCGACTGAAAGTACTTCATCAAGGTGTACTACGCAAAGCACAATTGTAGGTGTAGAACTAAGGATGGCTATGTTCGATGGTGCTGAGGATGAGGATCCAAAACAACACTTATTTGTTTGTGAGGCCATTTAAACAATGAAGCTGGTCTTGGATGAGGCAACAAAGATTGCATGTTTGGAAGTTATCTTCAGAGATATGCATTGACATGGTATATGAAATTTAAGAGTGTGATCCAAAATGGACAGAATAAGACGTTGAATGATATTAAGCAAGCTCTAATTGAGGAATTTCAGAAGTCGAAATCCAAGTATCAATGCATTATTGAGTTGAAGGAGATTAATCAAGGGTCAAATGAATCGATATGGGATTTCGACTAGAGGTTCAAGATCTTGAAGGATAGGTTGACGTTCAAGATTTTGGACGCGTAACATAAAGAGTGGTTTATTGCAGGTCTACTTCCACATATTAGGATACCCTTAACACAATAATGAATCGGCTCACAGTCAGAAGCATTGGAGCTTGCATTGAAGCTGGAAGCTTCTCCAGCGTGGAACAAAGAAAACACTGGTATGGCGCAGGTGCAGCCTCAGCTGGTGGTGATGACTCTTCAGCTACAAGATCTAACTAAGGGAAAAGAGAAGCGAGAGGAAGTGTGGTGTACTATTTGCTGGAAAGAAGGTTACCACAGGAAAGAGTGCAAGTTGTTGACAGACTAATGTCGATTGGCGCAACTAATCCACTTGCACAAGGTAGAGGTTTGTGGTGTGAAGTTTGTTGAGTATGGGGTCACACCCCATAGAATTGTCTGATGATGCATAAGTATGAGGTGAATGTACACACTTTATTTTGTGATTTCTGCAAATCGATGAGGCATGATATACACCATTGCTGCACATTAGAATTGAAGTGCGAACGAACATTTGATTTATTTCAGGTACGGGGACCCGAAGGCACTAAGGCTACAACAACATGCTTTAATCAACATAATCAGACATAACCTTATAATCAGCCTAGACGAGGACATGGAATGGAAGTTAGAGGTCTAGGAGGACCAACGAGAGGAAGAGGAGGATTTGGAAGAGGTCAGGGACCTCTTGTTTGTTATAATTTTGGACAACAAGGACACCTTGTAAGGGATTTCCCTAATCCTTGTTGCATATGTACCTATTGTAGAGCACTGGACCATGCAATTGAGAATTTCCCTCAATTGATTGCAAAATGGTGGGAGAAGAAGGGGCTGAGTGTACAAATGATAACGGTTGATCCACACAAGATCCCACCTCAAGTTAGTGTGGACACACGTGGAAGTGTCAGGACAGGAGCAGATGTTGCGAAGTTGAGAGATCAATCGCCACACTGGGTTAGAAAAGCACCCAAACTACCTCCAAGGTTCAACCCTGTCCAGGAGAAGGAACTTACAAGGAAGCCCAAAGGGAGATGGTTGTTGCAGAATGAGATGGACAAGATATACACCAAGAGGTTGTGATGCCAGTTGCTTATGATGATACTGCCCTTAGAGAATCAGTGACAGACAAATCTAGTTCAGAAGCTATTGTAGAGTTGCCTTGAGCTAGTAAAAAGTGAACATGCAATGGAGAAATTCAAGCACATGGTGGAGCAATGTATAAGGAGATTCAAGTAGCTATCACATGAGCATCTCCGTGCGCAGTAAATCGAGTAGCATGGAGGAAAGGGATGAGCAAGGAATTCCAGTTTGGTGCACAAGTGGGATATTGTGAAATGGATAATATCATATTGGATTTAGGGTTCGATGTGAATATTTTGCCAAAAAGTACATGGGAAATGATAGGGAAGCTAACCTTGACATGGTCCCCTATTCAACCAAGACTATCCAATCAACATCGTATCTTCCCAATTAGAGGATTGACTATTGTACCAATAGATATCGATGGGGCTACACGTATGATTGATTTTGAAGTTATAGAGATCATCCATGACACTGATTCTTAACGTGCTTTGTTAGGGATTGATTGGGATTTTGATAATAAGGTAATCGTTAACCTGAAAAAAAAGACAAATGATTTCCAAAACAGGGGATGTTCGAGTTATAACGCCTTTGGACCTGTGGGAAGGAGATCGATACGTTGAGCTAGTTAAAGGGGAATTAAGCTAGGAAGAATTGGACAACATTTACAATGTGACAGCCCATTGGGAGGATTATTTGAACCCTACAACTGATGGAGTGTTGAGTTGGCGTAGTGTGGGGTCTTGCACTTTTGGTTCAAAGGTGTTGGAAAACTGGAAAAGCAAACTACATGAGGTCAACACTCGAGGTTGTGCTCACCTTACTGGAGTAGAGTGTTGGGTAGGAGTCAAGGTGCATAACCCACCCCATTTTGATGGATTGTCTGAAGTAAGCATTTTGTGCAGGAATTTGAGGATCAGATACCAAAGCACATGAGGATTTCTGCACAAGACATTGTGTTGCATGCAACCCCTGCTAGGTGTTAGGATGCACAAAAGAGTCAGATCGCAGGATGGTAGCAGTGCAAACTGTTGTTGTGCATAGGTTCGATACTAATTATGGGGTTTCTGGGGGGAAGTATTTAGGCATGGATTGCCCAAAGACACACTTAAAGTGGTGTGTTGTAGCATGAACTAGAGGACGTTTACCACAATAAGAGTGGATACACAGATTCGTACATATGATAGACACTGTCCCCATGAATTGGTATATTGAGTTGGAGGTGCGTAGATGAACAAAAGAATGGAAAGAGATTGCACAAAGTTTTAAGGCTACCTTTAGTTTTGAAGCAAAATAACCAACACTCAATGAGGTTCTGAAGGTACTGTGACGAAATATTTTTACTGATGGAGATTTGACAGTGCTAAAGGATATACCACTGTGTCCTGCGCACAAACATTCTCAGAAGATACAAGAGTTCATGGAATGTTACAATGTAGCAGAGCTCAAAGAGGATGATGATGATCCCAAAAATATATAGATTTCAAAAGTTGTAGGAGAGCATCCAGTGAGTGGGCTAGAGTTGCAGTCAACTGAGTATGCGTAGCCTATTAAAACTAGGAAAGTAAATATCGGTATAGAGGAAAATCCTAAAATGGTAGTTATAGGGGATTACTAGGATGATGAAATGGTAGAAAAGGTTGTAGATCTCTTGTGCGAGTACTAGGAATTGTTCCCTAAAACATTCGAGGAAATGAATGGAATTGTAGGAGAATTGGGTGAGATGAGAATTCCATTAAAGCACGAGGATAAAAGCTTGTAAAGTGATGACCCTATCAGTTGAATTTGATTTATAAAGAGAAGGTCAACTAGTCAGATAAAATGTTAAAAGCATGAATTATCGAACCCGTGGAAGAATTTGAATGGAATAGTCCTATGGTAGTCTAGAACAAGAAGATATGAGAAATCAGAATCTCTGTAGACCTTTGTAAGTTAAATGATGTGTGTGCACATGACCCATTCCCTACTCCTTTCATTGATGAGATATTAGAGAGTGTGGGTGAACATGAGGCTTATTCATTTACTGATAGATTCTCTGGTTACCATAAGGTGAATATTGCAAAAGAAGATAGACATAAAACCACCTTTATGATGGAATGGGGATGCTTTCAATATAGAGTCATGCCATTTGGGTTGAAGAATGTGCTAGCTATCTTCTCGCGCATAGTGGTTTCTGCATTTAAGGAATTCATTCATAATTTTTTGTAAGTCTATCTAGATGACTGGACTGTCTTCATTCTGTTGAAGATGCATCTTGAGGTGTTGCGGCTAATGCTGGACATGTGTAGACAACTCCATATTTCATTCAATATAAAGAAATGTATATTTTGTTCACCTTTTGGTATTTTGTTGGGGCATATAATTTGCAAGCAATATTTATTGGTGGATCTTGCCAAGATTGTGGTGATAATGGACCTACCACCAACTACGTCAGTCAATAAACTATGGTCAAGTTCAAGGCATACATGATATTATTGAAAGTTTATCCAAGATTACCCTCAGATTACTGCCTCTTTAGAGAAGTTGAAGAAGGAGACTAGGTTCCATTTAGATGAGGAGTGTCAACAAGCTTTAGACACTTTAAAGGAGAAACTAGTGACTACACCAATTTTGGTGTTCCCGGATTAGCAGAAGGAGTTCCACATGCACGTCGATGCTTCATCAATTGCACTAGGCACAATTTTAGCACAACTTGTGGAGGGAGAGATTGATCATCCCATTTCTTTTGCTAGCAGGAAGTTATCTACGATTGAGTAGAACTACACCACAACAGAAAGAGAGGGACTTGCAATGGTATACTTAAAAAATTTAGACATTACTTATTGGGTAATAAGTTCAAATTGTACATTGATCGTTTTGCGTTGAAGTACCTCATCAACTAGCCCGTGTTGGGGGGGGGGGAGGATTTGCATATGGTTGTTGTATTTCCAGGAATATGAATTTCAAGTGGTGGTCAAGCCAAGTCGATTGAATGTGGGACCCGATCATTTGTCGCGCCCGACCATGGGAGAAGATGCCCAAAATTTAGAGGATAATGCTAGATGCACAACTCTTTACTATGACCATGGTGGATGGCCATTTTGTGGAGATTGTTGGATTCTTGAGTACATGGATGGTGCCAAAAGGATATACAGTCACACAAAAGAAACAATTGGTAGTAAAAACAACATATTATTATATCATCGCAGGTTCCTTATACAAGTTATGCGTAGATGGGATTTTGCACAGATGTGTATTGAAGCATGAACAAGCCATGATTATGAGAGAAGTGTATGTAGGCGTCACTATATTATGGAGGACAAGCCATGATGCAGAAGATACTACACACAGGACTGTGGTGGCCTACTCTACATATCGACACCAAGGAGTTTTGGAGAACTTGTGACGTATGCCAGTGAGTGGGGAAGCCTTCCCGAAGAGACAATAAGACCTTAGCTCCCCAACTCACCTTGCATCCATTCAACAAATGGGCAATTGATTTTGTTGGACTAATCAGCCCACCCGTAAGGAGAACTGGTGCACAGTACATAATCACTGCCATTGACTATTTGACTAGATGGGTGGAAGCCACACTAGTCAGAGATTGTAGTCTAGAGAGACTATGTGTTTCTTATTTGATAATGTAGTGACCAGATTTGGGTGTTCAAGGATCCTAATGAGTGATCAACGCACTTAATTTTTGAACAAGACTATTGTGACGCTGATTGAGGAGTTATAGATCTATCATCAGAAGAGCGCTCCCTGCCATCTATAAGTTAATGGTACAAAGGAGGTCTTTAATAAAATATTGGAGACAACACTTACTTAGGTATGTAATGTACAATGCAAGTATTGGGATTTGAGGATGGAAATGGTTTTGTGGGCATGTAGGACAACATGCAAGAAGTGGACTAGAAAAAAAACCTTTCCAGTTAGTGTATGGGTAGGAGGAAATAATGCCAATGGAGTTTTTATTGTTGAGCTTGCACATTGCAACAACTACATAACTGACAAAACCTGGCGCAGTGGAGAAGAGGTTACAAGAGCTATTGCAGCTTGAGGAAGATTACACAATAGCCAAGTTTCACTAAGAAGTGTAGAAAGCCATAGAGAAGGCGTGGCATGAAAAAAATATTAAGCAAAAGACATGTCACCTTAGAGATTTGGTATTGTTAAATGACAAGAAGTTTTTACAACACTTGTGCAAATTTCAGATGCGTTGGATGGGACCATACTTTATCCAACATGTGACAAAAGTGGGAGTGGTAAAACTAGAGAATTTGAATGGTACCTTGCATGATGGCTTCGTTAATGGGAGCGGGTTGAAGCTATATAGGGACAACCGAGATCCCGCGCACTAGATGTGAGGAGACAAAAAGCATTCTACCCTTTGTATGTAAATAAAATATGTTGATTGTGGGTGATAGTAGATTTGTGTTCTTTCTTTGTAGAATTAGTAAATAGTGGCCACTCTCTATTTTCAGAAGTAGAAGTTGTTAGATGATTGCAAGATAAATTACACTGTGTGCAAATGTGGAAAAATACGCAGCAGAGGGAGTTCTACACAGTATTAGTGTTAGAATAGATAGTGCGCAATGTTGGGGGCTTCATAATAAAAATAAAATCTATGTGCAGAAGTGAGGTGACTGTACAATAATGTCAAACAGGGAAGCTTATTTTAATTTGTGGTGCAACGCTTGATAAAAGCGTTGCAGCTGTCAGCCGTAGGTTAATGATCGAATCACATCGACGACAAATGGATGATAGTTAGACAACCAACGAACTAGCCAGAAATTGGTGAAGCAGAATGTGTTTTGTATAGAACCCAATGGAATGGTGTCAAGGGTAAATGGGATGACCATTCTGTAATTACTAAGAAAGATAGGTAATCATTACAGATATTGTCGTCGTTAGGGCGTGATCATAGTTGGAAACAATACTAGTACTGCCCACCTACGATGTGAGAACATCAAGGTGAGTGGCAGATTGCCTCAGATTATGTCACCGAGACAAAGTGATGGCATGAGAGTGGGATACCAATGAATGTAGGCATAAGAATATAAAGTGTGTGCATGCAACCCATCTATGCAGTTAGAAGAGTTGGGAGAAAAATAGGTCGAGAGAGAAGCACGAGTTGAGCCTAATGGTCGAAAGAGCCTACATAGACCAAAGATGACAACCAAGAATCAAGATACTAGATCAGGGAATAACTATTGCAAGGTGATGGGGAAAGAAAGGAGGTCACCAAGGGAATGGAAACCATGAACTAAGTGTCCTTTGTTCCCTCGAAAGGGTGAGGTTGAAGAACCACGGGAGGAAACCGCATCCCCAAGGATTAAAGATTTAGGGATGGGTTACGAGGATACTAGTGTAGGGCTGAGCTCTGAGACCATCAAGCCATCAATGACAATAGGTTATAGAAAAGAGCCCCATCATGTGCCACTGTGGAAGAAAACATATCCTCCTATTTCAATCCCTCGTGGTGCCAAATACCCAATGGAGATACCACCTCTTCGGCTTGGTGTTCGTAACGAAGGAAAGATGCAAAGTTATCTAGAGAGGCATAAGTATTCTAATTATAATATACATGATCCCAATAGACTTCCAGATTTACAAGACTATCTGCAATGTGTGGAGACAACTGATCTTGGTGTGACAAAAGTGGAGTCATAGGATTGGGCTTGCAAGTAGAGGACAACGAAATCCTTAATCTATTTGTTATTTCGCATTTTGGACGAGGGACCGAGGTGAAAGTATACTAGCATGCATTCATGGAGGCTACCTTGGCTGGACAAGCTGGTGGAGTTGATTGCTGACCTAGGTCATGACATTATGGGTTACCCATAGAAGGAGACGACATAACCAATAATTATAGACAAAAATCTTAGCACATAGGTGACTGAGAATTATGGAACAACTAGGGGAAATCGGGGCTATAAGGTTCCTCAAATCAATGACTGCTCTAGCCTATAAAGTATTGTGCAAATGTAAAAAAATGAAGTGTCGACAGGTGCCTTCATTGTAGCCAATCGATATGCAAAGGTGGAGAAGCTAGGCTGGGCACCATACTTGGTTGAAATAATTTTAGCAAGGCTACCTAGATACCCAAGAATATAATATGCAGAGCTCCAATATCCTTGGTTGTTAATCTTCATTGCTTTGGTCATCTAGGAAAGGCTAGAGTGGTTCTAGCCAATAGAAAATCCCTCACGACCCATCCAACCCGTTTTGTTTCAGAATCCATGGGCATCTAACAATCAAGACGGAAAGACGGACAACATGATTATGTTTGACCTGTATGGCGACATGTTGTGAAACACCATTCAAAAGGCCCCGTGCTTACTTGAGGAAGTCATGGAGGAATTCAAAAGCATTGCTATATTCAAGGATGATCCCCACTACATTTTAGTTTTGTTGTGTAGAGATTTGTGCCTGCGTTGGATGCGAACGAGATACAAACTTACCACGCAGGAAGTTCGAGAAGTGGTGAGCACGTGGGACGATGGTTTGAAGGTACTAATGGACACTGTGCCAGATGTTGAGTAGATATCAAGTAGAGAGGATACTGAAGGGTCCCATTCAGAGCAACAAAAATAGGAGGTACATTCTCCTGCCATTCCCAAACATGAACCGCAGGAGGAACAACCAGTGCACGTAGGGGAAGCAACACTGGAAAGAAGAGAATAATGAAGAGTAGCACAAGAAGCGCCTCATGACTTGGGCAAGGAAGAAATGAAAGGCAACACATGCTTTCCCGGCTCAAACCATATTATCAAAGGATGATTTTGAGAGGATTGGCGAACAGATAGAGGATGTCACTAAAGAAAGATCGGATAAATTACATTAGAAATTAGGTGAATTGTGTGAAAGGCTAGCAGTACAAGCGCTTTCATTGGGGGTTAGCCCACCACGAAAAGCCAACAACAATGTTTTGAATCTATGTAAGACCCTTCCTTACTGGAGCAACCAAAGCGGGTATTTTGACTGTCCATTGGAGTTGTTGAGATTTTTTACGAGGGGCTGTAGCAAAACATCACGACTACTGTGCAAATCAACTTAGTTCTTTCCCAATTGAATTTTTGTGGTCTATATCAGTTGCAACACAACATTGTGCGAGAGTTGCATGACTGGGAAGCTATCACTAAAGAAGATTTGGCTTAGATAAGGGTAGCCCAAGAACAATTACGACACAAGAAGGAGCTAGTAGTTGAAGGTGAAACGAATTGGCACACAACACTAGGGAAAGTATATGGAGAGCTCATGGGTGGTTCTGTCGATGACATTGCCCCAACTAAGGATTTGGTAGGAAAGATCAACGAGGCTATTCAGGGCCTCAAGGCATGAGTGGCGAAATTGGTGACACATTAGAAGCCACCAACTCCACCAAAAGAGTTCGAATACAAAGCATTGATTCAACTCGCTAGAGAATAGTACCAACAACTGGTTGAATATGAGAAACACTGCCAAAGTATGGTCGAACAAGGATCACAACTGTGGAGTACATTATTAGAATCTTTAGGCGCCGTAAACGTCACCGATCAGATACAAAGAGTTGAAGAGAAAGTTTGGCAAATTGAACATAACATGGGTGGGATGAATTTCATAAGCAAATGGAATGTCGCCCAGGAAAAATTACGGCTTAGTCAACAGAGTGAATAGCTCCAAGAGGGTAAGAAGCAGTGGTAAAACCTCCATGATTGGGCATTTAAAGTTACATACAAGTGTAATGAATCACTGATGACAGTACGACAAGTAAGAATGGAGGATGTCGATGTTGTCATTGAGGATCTGACCACCGGAACAACACAAGATGTTATCAACAAAGGAGAATATATTGAGACCAAGATAGATGCACAGGACGAGGCCTTACAAGCATGGAAGAAGGTTGCAAAAGTCAAGCTGTCTTCCTAGGAGAAGGATCGAGTCACTCAGGATGAGCCACAATTTTGTATTGGGTACCTGTTGGAGGCCGATTTTTTTTTAAATTTTGTTGGTATTAGTACAAGGGGATGCATAGAAGAGAAGTTTCCAACGCGCAATAGAAATATTGGCGCAAGAAAGGGAGACACGATGTAGGGAGGCACCACGTGAAGCAAACTGCAATGTCGAGAAGGCTAGGATGTGTGTGAATAGATTTTTTAGTTAGGATTTTGGGATGATTATCGAAGGAGAGGAAGGTCGTCATGGCAAAAGAATATGGAAATATTTGTAGAGGGAAGGAAGTCGGCAGAGTGGTGATGAGCTGGTAGCAGATATTTTCAGCAGGAATTACTAGGCGGTTAAATGACATGGGACAACTAGAGAGAAGCTATAAGAGAATATCGAAACAGTTAGCCAACGTGGAGGACAACTGGAAGGGAGGAGAATCAAGTCGAGGAAGACTGAGAAGATACGAAAGATCACCGAGAAGGCTAGTCAGTGTCAGTTGTAGAGCGAGCGAGACGAACAATGAATTGTTGTGGTTATGGTTCCTAGTTCAGTTGCTTAGTCATAGGTTTTTTGTGTGTCTATAGGTACTGTGCAACATATGTATAGATGGAATATTTTGTAGTAGAGTCAGTAGTGTGTTTCTACCTCATAATGGTTGATATACTATATTATGAGTGAATATGGTAAGGCTGGTGAGTCAAGTTTAGTTGATTTCTATTATACCGCGCTGCACCTGCTCCCTTATTTTGAATTAATGAAAAGATCAATGGATTTCCCTCTATGTGCTGGTGTATGAATGTGTTATGCATTTGTTATTACTATATGTTTATTAGTTGCCTAATAATACAATGTTGGTACAATAGTTATTAATATGTTGTGTAGCTGAGAAAGTTCATGGCACTGTTATAGTTTCATCATGATGCTCTTACGTATGTTTTTTTTCGAACTACTTTGAGATGGTCGAAAAGGTTGTGGAAGGGGATGAGATACTCTAGTCGTGATGACATTCTGGGAAATGAATAACACACTAACTAGCTCATGTAAGAACCCATGAAGTCTGGCGACACATAATCTTAGAATGATTTTGAGATGTCTGTTTGTTAGGTGCCTAGACCCCCTGTGTGGTAAGATGAAGTTTTGGTGTCATAGAACCGCAATAATCGCATTTGACTGCGGAAACCTAGTTCCAGTAGTCCCTCATAGCACCTTGGGTGAGACTTCATCTACTTCTTGAGTGACGCTGAAAGGGTTAGTGCTGAGCAGGTTTGTTGGCTGCATTGTGCACCAAATCCCGGGTCTATTAGATCCCTGCATGCCAACAATAACCCTGAAAAACTCCTTTTCTCTCCCAGGGATCCTTACTATCAAACTTTCAACCCATTGGTTCTGTTACCCAATGTTTAATATCCAATATCTATGGCCCAAGTTCCCTCTAGAAAATAACTTTTTTCTTCAAAATCTCCAAAAAGCACATCAAATCATAGGGGACAATTTCAGGATCCTAGGGTGAGACTTCAATATGATAAAAAACGCAAGAGAAAAAAGGGGGGGGATCTACAAACTAGATTAATAAAGTTTTCTTTTCAATGAATTCATCAATAACTCCAAACTTGTCGATCTTGGCACTCAAAATGGTATGCATACATACTTGGAACAATAGAAGAGGGGGTAATGCACAAATTGCTTCTAGGCTTGATAGATTTCTTATACAAAATGTCTTTTGATTTGGAACACCAACTTTGAGGCAACCATCTTGCCAAGTCATGGTTCTAATCATTGGCTTGTGCAACTGTCTAGGATGGCAGGGCAACCCCCATAACAAACCCTTAAAATTTGATGCATTTTGGCTAAGGCATCCAAATTTTCTCCCTAAAATGGTGAAATGGTGGAGAGACTTAGATATTTTCACTGGAATGATAATGTTTCATTTCCAATAGCAACTCAAATACCTCAAGAAAAAAATCTAAGACTGGAAGCAACATTCGTAAATATAAGATTCAATTATAAAAATAGATGGCGAGTATACAACACACAATCATATCAAAAGGAAAGATAGAGGATATAAGAAATCAAGTTACAATCATTTCTCTCAAACTCGAGGAACTCCCCAAACAGGAAGAAATTCTATGGAAACAAAAATCAAGAGTTAAATGGTTGCAAGAAGGAGAAACTAACACGTTTTTTTCATAGATCGATGATCAATCATTGCCAAAATAATCAAATCTCAAGCATAAAAAATTTTGCCAACCACAAAGGGGAAGGCCACAAGGAAATCCCACAGGAGTTGCTTAACCACTTTAAATCCTCCTAACCAAGCCCACCCCTAACAGAAGGCTGACCATTAGGAAAATCATTAGAAACAAACCCAAAATTGTCTCTTAAGAGCAGAATGATTTTTTACCTAAAGAAATCACCATAAAAGAGGTGGAAACTACATTTATGGACATGCATAAAGAAAAATCTCTAGGTCTTGATGGGCTAACTACATATTTTTATCAAGCCTATTAGCCAATTTGGGATAGGGTATATGTCAAATTATTGAAGACTCTAGGCGTTCCTCCTCAATGCTTTTCGCCTTAGATGTCACATTCATCATTTTCATCCCCAAATCCTTGGGCACCAACTCTCCATCTAATTATCACCCCATTTATCTTTGCAATGTTATCTACAAAATCATCTCTAAAGTCATTGCCAATAGACATAAACCTATCCTTCCCTCTCTCATTTCCCCAGAGAAAACTAGATATGTGGAAGGAAGGCAAATAATGGACAGCATAATCCTTGCACATGAACACATCCACTCTCTTAAATTCAACAAAATCCCTGGCATGCTCATGAAGATTAACATGTCTAAAGCCTTTGACAAACTCATATGGCATCATCTTTCATATGCTTACAACCTTTGGATTTGAAGCAAGGTGGACTCATTGGATCCTTGCCCTCATCACCAAGACCACCTTCTCCATTTTAGTCAATGGATCTCCATCTACCCCTTTTGTCCCTTCATGATGCATTAGGTAAGGGGATCCCATCTCGCCTTAAATCATTCTCTTATGGATGAAGGCCTCGATCACTCATTTGTTGGACAATGTGTTTTCATTGATGACCATTGATGTCAGTGATGTTAAAGGATGTGTAGAAGCCTGAGTATGTTTAGTATTTTCCAAAGTTATGTTGATCAAATGAGCCTACACAATATTTAATTGGATAACCTTTTGGGAGATATTTCTAACAATATATCCCACTCGATCAAACTCCCAAGGTTTGAGAAGAAAATGCATCTTAAAGTTTGGTAAGGTTCCAACTTCTTTAGGTTCTAATACCCAGTTAATCTGCCTGGTGATTAGTCTAAGTGTGGATTAGTTGTAAGATAGCCAACATTTGATGGGAAACTTGACAACGTGGTCCCGACCACTTTTGAAAGGCATGAAGAAAACTTTATCTAGGGATCCAGGGAACGAGACGACAAAGTTGGTCAACATACAACAAATAGTTTTACAACAAATGTCAAGAATATCGATTGCGTGATTTTGGCCATTTTCTAAAGACATGCAACATGCAATGACTCGAGGGACCAAAGAACCATGATGATGTAATCACGTGGGCCCTGAAATGAACCTCGACCAATGATTACTTGAAAGGTCCACAGTGGCTTAGAAATTTGGTGCATTGATGCCAAAATTTAGTAAAAGGGTATAAGACAATATGTTGACGTGTTGTGGTGTAGTGCACTAACTGTGTGTTGCATTGTAGTTTCAGAGAACCAAGTACCCATAGTCTTGATTTGTGATGAAAAATGTGAAAGGTCGGCATTGAGATTCGTGTAGTTGATGCAATGAAAGAGCCTATTCACAAACATGGCTGAGTCAAACGATCATGGATGTTGATATAGTAAAAAAGAAAAATTCTTTGGGTAAAACCACAAACTTACCCATGGTATTCAATGGGCTAGATCTATAAAAGAACAAGGAGAGCAACACAATAATGTTGACTATTTTCAAGAAGAAAATTAGAGATTGTAACTACATGTTCTCAACTAGTTTCATAAGTAGTTAGATCCTCGATCTCCCTCTTAGATGACAGAGAGTGGTAGATCAATCACTTAATTATGAAGAACAATTGAAGAGGAGTTCTAAGCATCCTGGATTCAACAAGTGTAAAAGGGAAAATATTTATCACCATAAATTAGAGAAAGTTAGATTTGGCAATTAATAAGTACCTATGAGGGCTATATATATAGATGAGTAGTTGATGAAAAAGTTGTGAGCAGAAGAAAGGGGGCTATAGTCAAGAAATGGCCCTACAGTTCGCTTTGAAATTGATGCAACTAGATACCAGAAGTGGTTCAGAGACATATTTGAAACAACTATCAAAAGTGCAAAAGTCTGAGTTCTAGCAAATAAAAGGAAACAAAGCAATGATTGAAGTTATGATATTGTGATGAAACCAAGAAGTGCAGATCCAAAGTGAAAAACTCAGGTTGCAAAAAATAAATTTAATGAATGATTGACCAATAAAGAGGATCCTTTGGGAGATTTAATTGAATCGATGAATTGAAGAAATAATATTTAGTTGCAAAGAAATAGATCATGGATCTGAATATTTGAGAGACAAGTTGCAGAAAAGAAACTTATTAAAGAATAGGTTAGAGGTCCATGTGATTTAATTAAAATACAGAATTGAAGGAAACACACAAACACAAAGTATGAAGAGATAGACTAGGAATTTGACAAATTGTATCAATAATATTTCAACCATTTAGCTACAGATTTGAGTTTGAGAATTGATGAAAGAGGGATATGAAGGTTTATGCAAGTAAGTGTTTGTAGATCAAGGGGTTGGAGCCTTTAATAGGTTGGTGCCTATCAAGATCAAGGAGGTTGGTGCTTCCTGCAAATAATTTGAATTAGAGCTTTCAACAAGTTGGTGCTTGTGCATATAAAGGGAGTTAGTGCTTCCTTCAAATGGGTGCTTGCAAATTAGGGAGTTGGTGCTAGTAAATTTGATGTAATAGCGAATTGAAGCTTGCATTAAGAACAAAATATAATTTGTGGTTTTCTCCTTTTATGGGTTTCCACGTAAAAATATGTCTCGTGTATATATTGTTTGATGTCTTATGGTGTTGTGATGTTATTTTTAATTACAATTTGAAACACTGTAAATAATTTTAAAAAGTACAAAATGTTGATTCACCCCCCTCTCAATAACAATTGGTATCAGAACTGGTTCCTTCACTAATAGTTTAACAATTGGAAGGTAGATTCAAGGAAATGGATAATTAATAAGGAAGTTCCACAAAAAAAGCCACATTATTCATTAGAAAAAAATATTCATTTTGGAAGGTTCAAATGCGAACCTAATTGATGTCCCTTGGTGCAGATGTTTGGGACACAATGAAAGATGGGTATGAAAAGCCACCTACATTACTGAATAAAGATGATAAACAACCATTCAACAACAATGCTAAAGACATGAATGCAGTCCTAAGTGGACTTCCCAAAATGAATTGGTCAAGGTAATGCATTGCAAGGCAACTAAAGAAATATGGAATACGATGGTGAGCAGTTATGAAGGAGAAAGTTAGGTGAAATAAGAAAATATTCAAGGTTTCAGAATGTAGTTTGAAGCACTGAAGATGAAGGAGCATGAGCATATATCAGAGTTTTTCTTTAGAGTAGATAAGATAGTTGATACAATTAGAGGACTTGAAGAAAATATGGAGGATTCCTTTATAGTCCAAAAAGTACTAAGATTTTTGCCAGCGAGATTTGAATCTAAGGTATCAACAATAAAAGAGATGTAAGATATCAAATCACTAACATTGGATCAATTACATGGAACACTAACAACATATGAAATGTGGAATTCGAAAGGCAAATATACTTTAAGAAAAGTTTCATTCATAGTGGATAGGACGAATAAGGAAGAAATAGAAAACTGTAGTTGTGGATCCGATGAGGTAGATGCTAATTTCATTAGAAGACTAAAGAGAGGACCGGGAAAATACAAAGGTAAGTTACCCTTTAAGTGTTTTAATTGTGGAGAAGTAGGTATTTATGCATCAAAATCTCCTTTGTTGGCTTGTTGGGGCTTGACCCAGGTTCAGAGATGATTTAGCCAAACAAATCTCGGTATTACTGGCCCTTTCGGCAACAGTTTGTGGAGCGTGGACTGAGGTCTCACTCGAATTAGTATGGGAGGGTGCTAGAACCAGGTTTCCACACCTTGGAGATGTCTGATGAGTTCAAGTGATCCACAGTTAGACCCTACACGCACGTCGCTACGTGCACTTACATACCACGCAATCAGAGATGCTGCCTTCGCGTAGCCCTACTCGGGGGCCGAGCGCTGTTGTTACCCAAGTCCTTACTAGTATTCTACTATTGGTTGATTAGATTAGCTTATTTGTATGCGTTGTTACACTTAGAAATATAAATCATTCATACATGTGCGCACAGTAAACAAAACAATGTATTTGCAATTTACATCAACCATGCATTAATCCAAAAACAGATACACGAATTGGTAACAAAAACTTTCTTTATTAATCTCTTCTTCAGTTACAGATTTGACTCCCCCTTGCACACTCAGTTGCGGACTACCAGGCCTCTGCACACTCAGCTGCAAAGCCTTCTCCTACTCTACGACCCAAGACACACTTAGATACTTAGACTCTTGCTCTTCGCTTCTCAGTTCCTTATCCCTATCTTTTACGCTTAGAGCCTCACTCTATTTATACAATCCCATGGTCCGCAGACCATGGGTAGGCCAACATTACATCCAAAACTAGGTCAGACAACCCTATGAATCTAACATACTTCCACGCTTGCAATTCGCAGGGCTTTACAACATTATTCGGTCAAAACATGGGCTTTGAGCCCCAAAACATGCCTCGGGGGGATTCCATGCCCAACAGGCCCCCAACACAAACATTGTGACATGCCCTCAAGTCACTCTGTCGGCGCGGCAATATTGGCACGGAGTTCCTCCAACTGTCCTCAAACTGTGCTGATGTCAGCAGCACACTGAGCTGTTGCTTACTGAATTTGTTGCATCCTCTGTTCTGAGACCTTTGTGTTTGGGGTGCTTCTTTGCATTAACATGTGCATCCCTTTCATGTGTGCGAGCTTTCCTTCAATGTTTGTCGTGATATTGAAAGCCTCGCCAATCCACGGCTGGACGCGCGCTTTGAGAACTGCCTCCTTATGTCGCGCCGCATCCACTTGCTCCTTCAGTGCCTTAGTTTGCTGCATCCTTGCAAGCCACTGAGTGAGGACTATTGTTTGCACAGTTCCTCGGACACTGTCATATTGCTACTGAAGTTCTCGCGTCTCTATCTCCAGGCGTTGGATGTTGGGGTCCTCTTGCAGAGTTGTGAGGACCTCAAGTGCTTGCTCCAAGAAAGTGGTACAGTCTTGCACTGCACCTCCAATTTATTCCAATCCCGCTGCGATAGCGCTAGCGCGCAATTCTCGGACCTCCAAGGGAGTGGAAGGTTTCACATTTAGCTATAGCTCAGTGATATGAAGATTCAACTCCAGCTAAACCTTGGTCGTTTCTTCTCTAGCCTCGCAGACTCTGGTTGCCAACTTGTGGATCCGCACCTCTACTAGTAGATCTGCTAGGATGTCTAGCTCCGTGATGCAGTGACAAACGTCGTCTACCTCCTGCACCAACTATTGATTCTGCGACACCAATTCGTCACGCTGCAAGCTGAGTTGTTCCATGTTTATCTTCTGCTCGATGAGAACTTGGACTGCGCGGATCTCCCTATCGCGCAGCTCTGCCGTTATCCCATCTTATAATAGATACAGTGTCTCTTGCGGAAGGGAAATCAAATTAAGGCCTAGGCCTTTCATCATGTTAACTGAAAATCTATCGGTCTTATTCGCTGCGACTAGGGCCCCTTCCGGTAACACTATTGTGTTTTCCATCCGTACGCATAACATTTGCTTTGTTGCTAAGGATCCTGCTGTAAGGTGGGTCGAAAGGGTACCCACTTGAGGGGGCTGCACCTTTAACTCCTGAAGTTGTGCCTTGAGGGCCCCCAACACAGTCTGGTGCTCCTACATAAAATGCTGAAGAGCCTCATTTGTGACATCGCGAACTGTCTCACCGATGTCATGGAGGTGATCGAGTCAATGGCCAACTTCGAGGCCTTGACTTTCTTCCTTGGTCTCGATCTCTCTATCATGTGTGGGCGCTTTAAGTGTGTGGATGCGGTCCCTGGGTTCACGCTCCCTTTTGCAGTTTCAACTTCCTTTGCCTCCTACTCTTGCGAGGACATTGCTTGGCCCTCATCCGCCTTCGTGGCTGCTACCTCTATCGACTGTGATGTTGCTGCTTTTGTGGCCTTCTTCTGCTCAACGTCTTTATGTGCTGCTTTGGGCGCTTCCTTACCTTAGCTGTTGCTGTTTCCTTTCGCCTTTTCTCAGCCAATTGTGTGACGCGCAGCTTGGCATCGTCCTTCTTCTTCTGCGCTACTTCCTTGTCAAGTTCTGCTAGATCTAGGGCGCGCCATTTTGGAGGCCATGTCTCCAAGACAGTAAAGATGGAGTTGTCAGTGGCTATAAAAGGTAGCTTCATCCACTGCTTTGCCTAATTCTTACACGCCCTGATAAAAATGTTGTGCATATTCGCTTTAAAGTCTGTAAAACTTTGTAGACTGTGGGCAACAAGTGCGGCTTCCGGTTGATCCACATCCAAATGTTCATCTCCATGAGCACTCAGAAGAATTTGGTGTCGCATATCCGCTTCACATCCTTCGTGGCCCAGAGCGAAGTGTACTTCGTGGCCTTCGGTAATTCTCCATCAATGTTGTGGAATTGACTGTCTTTCGGCAGTTCTACTGCTACGAGCACTATGGATAACAACAACCACGCGTTGTGGAAGGTTTTACCCTACTCTTAGGTTTCGAAAAAATTTGTCCTAAATTCCTCGCAGAAGAATTCAGACTAGTTGAACTGGACCCCCTCCATGCATTGCTTGGCTAGTACGACCACCGACACCAGTACCTCATTAGTGCTATACTTACTCATGACTTTGCCGACCAAGATTTGGGTTGCTAAGCGTACCCCTTTGTCCTTGATGCTGGAGATGGCACAACCCCTCTTTTTCTTCTCCAGCTTATATTTCGTCTTCATGGCTTCTGCAAGGGCCAAATCACTACCCTTTCCTTCAACTATGGTCACGGGGTCCTTTCATTTACAGGGGAGTCGAGAAATGTGGTGAATTAGGTTTGTCGTGATGGGGATAGGCTCCTCTAGCCATAGATCCTATCATGCACTAGGCAAAGTAGCTGCCTGATGACGAAAATGGTTATGGGCACGCGGTGGAAATGTGGCATCCATAGTAGGTTCAGTAGCCCGACCTTTTCCACTTCGCGTAGCCACTTCCGTGGCTCTAACATTGTCACCACCCTCGCACTGTTCTGCTTCATGAGATTCCCGGTCTCTAGGTGAGGGAACTTCTCACCATCAGCGAGGTCCCAGTCTTCAAACTTTATGGCTAGCACACGGCCCAAGTGCATGCCTTCAAACACAATGCCTTCTGGGAGGAGCGAGCTTTGAAGTGAACTCTTGGTTTCATCCAGGTGCTTCAGTACTTTGGTTTTTCCTTTCCATGAAGGGACATATTCGGGCAGTTTTGTTGCAGAGCGTGTAAGTCGAATATCCTCCTGGATGCCTTCGTCATCTTCCTCTATGATGATTAGGGCTTGCAAATCTTCTTCTTCCTCATGTGTTTTTGTTATGTCAGCTTTCCCCTTCTCTGCCATTGATAGTTTGTTGCGCAGCGGGTTCCTTAGGTACACACGTACTGGAGGCATTGCCTGTTTATCCTTCTTGGGCCTTGGCATACGCAGTGATTTGAGGATCTCTGCTACAACCCCGACACCTTTTGGAACATTCTCCACCATTAGGGTCTGCGCGGCCTCGCCGATGGTTACCTCTTTAATTCCAAAACCATCGTTAGTTGTTGACATCGTATCTAGGTTGTATTCTATCACTCGCAAACTCAGGGGTTCAATTATCGCTTGGCTCTCAATGCTCAGTGCTCTGCTCAATTGCTCAAGTCTCAAATGACCAAGTGTTGTTTGCTGGGCAACCCTTTGTGTTTTATAGTGCCTTTTGAATTAGAATTCGATCGTTCCCCCCCAATTTCAGTCTGTTAATGCTTTCTTGGCAGCATATTTTCCCAAATATTGTCCATAAATTACATCTTAAATGCCTGCTGCCTGCTCCATTTGGCCTCAAGTCGCACATGCCATCATGAATAGTGACCTCAATGGTCACTTTCTAGCCAATTTGTGTGGTAGGGAAGCCCTTCGTGCGCAGTCGCGGACCTTGTGACACTCTACTTCTGCGCGCATCCCCAATATCATATACTTCTCGGGCAAAATAGTTTATAGTCCCGTGCTTCCTTTCAACTGCCTGAAGCGCTAAGACTGTTCTTCCCGTGGCTAGTCAGGTGGTCGCACCACCCATGTGGGACTCCATCTCGTCCTCCACCATAGTTCGCGGAGAATCCTCTCCTTCCATTGTTGTGGTCGACATTGCGCACTTTACTACTTGCAACGCGCTACCCTGGTCACTATGTTTGGCGATATGTGGTCCAAGCTAAGGTAGTAGACTAACCAATTCATGGCGACAGTTCTCAAACTTGTTAGTATGATTGTATGCACCTTGCCTTACCATCCTGGGTTTTTCGATGAGAAATGCTTCCTATATCTCGTCTTCCGGCTTCTTGACCTCTGCTTCCATTATAACGCTTTTCTTCCTTAATCATACCCTTTCTTTTTCAAGTTCACGGAGTCTAAAGTTTCCCCGTAGGATTTCTTGCTCAAGCCCAATATGTTCTATTTCTTGCGACTATGTGATTCCTTCGTTCTGGGCTTCGCGGACCATCGTATCTACAAGTTTTGTTATGCATGGACTAAGCTTCGCATGTTCCATAGGGATTACAGCCCCTGCTTCATACTTCAGCTTCAGAAGTGCTCGTGTGGTCAGGGTTTTGCACATGGTCCTATATGCCCATATTACCGTTGGTACGCGAAGGTCCTAATCAGTGTGTCTCACATGGTGGACTGCGTTCAACACTTCGCACACCTTGTCAAAGGCTTCCCCGCGGATAATATTTGGCGCGCTTGGTCTTATCATACTTCGTTGTTTGCGCCCTCGTCTCACCGGGTCCTGTTCATTGTTCCTGTTTCCTATCGTGAGGATGGTGTGCGTTCATGCAAGTTGCGTATCATATGCTTGTACCCATCTGGAGAGGTGGGTGCACAGGCTATTTTGTCCATCATACTCAGATTTCATCTGCAGCTGGGGCTTTCCAAACCGTATAAGCATCACCCTTCTGCATTCTCGCCAGTCCTCAAAACTCTGCTGGTGCGTACCCCACCACCTTGCGGGCATAACGCGCAGTGCCCATTTCAGAGCATCGAACTATTGTTGTTCTGACACTTCTCTTTCAAATTTGTTCAGGAATTCATCTACTGCTGTCAACCCATCATACATAGGCAGATCCCTTGCCTCTATTGCTACACAACGTAGTGACTTTGTCATCATGTTACAATTGAGTGTGGTTACCTCGTGTAACCGATTCTTCCATTGTTCTATTTCCTCGTCTGAATCTGATGTGTAGGAGCTTTCGCGCTCCCATGAAATCCTGCCATCCAATGTGGGATTTACCCAATCCTGTTTTCGAGTGGTTATCTTGTAGATACAGTCTAGATCATCGACGCTCTCGTCGTCGCACACTGGCTTTGTGTAGCACGATTCTTCCACAGGGTCTAAAGGTACCACTACGCACAATGAATTTTTCTCAAAAATAATTTTGTGCTTCTTTAGATTTATCACTCTATTCATATTAGTGGCCCAATCCATTCCTAGTAGCACGGGATAGGGATTACTATCATCAACAATCTCTATCAC
This sequence comes from Pinus taeda, assembly GCA_000404065.3. Classification (NCBI taxonomy): domain Eukaryota; kingdom Viridiplantae; phylum Streptophyta; class Pinopsida; order Pinales; family Pinaceae; genus Pinus; species Pinus taeda. The sequence continues at coordinate 35,849 of APFE031282425.1, read as the reverse complement.
TTCGAAATCTGCAAGTGTGCTCACACCTTTGCTATCTACCGTTATCCCCTCCAATCTTCCCATCGGTAGGATCTTTTGCTAGTTCTCCATTCGCAATTGAATAGAAGACCATTGAAACACAGGCCTTCCCATGCACTCCCATGTCTGTTTTGGAAATACGTTTACGTCTGATCCTAAATCTAGAATCACTTGATCCATTTCATATTCTTCGATTTGCGCAGTTAACCTCATCTCCCTTCCTGTTCGCATTGTGTGCTTCCCAAGCTTTTGTACTACGCGCGGTTCCCCTGATCCAACACATCTAGTGATGAGTTCTTGCAGTCCCTTCACAGCCTTGCTGTCGTGCAGCAGCTTCATACATGTCTTTAGAAAGGTAGTAAGCATTGATGGGTCAATCTCCAGTTCTAGTTTGTATTTACTACCTAAAGTGGAGGCCTCCGTGAAGCTCTTCTTAGCTTCCATGAATGTCTCATTCGCGCACTCCAAATCAAACTTTGGTTCCTTTGTTGGAGCCTTGCGAACCCAAGCACTATCTTCTGGCTACTTAGCTTTGTCATCTCATGTTGTGACACTGCTTCAGAGCATGATGTTTACATTCGAGTCCTCCTTGCGCGGCTCAGACCTCATCATTTGCAGGTTCTGAGTCGAGGGAGGCTGGAGTATTCCTTTATCACGCAACCTTGCTATCAGTGTGGGGTAGTCCTCCTTCTTATGATCAAACTGGGTATAATATAAACATGATGCTCTTGTCGAATTTGTACAATCACAGGCATAATGCCCTGGCCCTCTGCAATTGTAATAGATCAGCTGTCCGCGACCCCTTCTTGGTCCCATTCCTCCTCAACCTCGTCCGTGCCCCTAAAACCCACTGCGTGCCATCCCTGCATTTTGATCAAGGGCTCGTGTTTCAGTCTGAACCCTGTGGGTAGGAGTCTAATCCATCATCAGTTCATAACTTCTATAGGTATGCTCATCATGGCCTACTGACCTGCAGAAATTATAGAATAACTACTGGGATGTCTATGTATACTTCTGTAATAGATGACAGTTATCTGTATCACGCTTCCCTCCTATCTGAAAAATCGTGCACCATAATGCAGGTGTCGCGCTTGGCCCAACTTGTGCCTTTGGTCTCAATGGCATTGGCCTTCCTCCTGCTAAGTAGTTCGGGAAGGCTGGATAATGATCCTTGTCATGTCCCTGGCCTTTGCACTTTATGCACCATACGTCCTCACGCACTTTTGGGCGAGCTGTCCTATCTTGTTTCAAACTTTGCATCTCAAGACACAAATTTTTCAACTGCATGTGGATCTGTTGCACTCCTAGGCTAGGATCTTGTATTGGGGTTTCGTGCAACCTCATTGCAATCTCCAAGGCTTCAACTTGAGTAGATAGCTTCTGTTGTGACAACACGGTCCTTGAGTAGAAAGCTTCTGTTGTGACGCTACAAACCATGCACAGTGATGTCCATCTGTCAAGGTCATGTTGGCTTCACAAATCATACACTTCAGCCTCTGATCCAGCTCCCAGGGGGTCTCACCTGGAAGCATCACAATTTCCTTAAATCCGATGATCGACTGTGTCTCTGATTTTGGTCTGCTAAATTCCCTGTTTAGCGCAGCTTGGATATCCGTGATCCCTGTGTCTAAATTGTCATTGGAATTCTTGATGTACCATGTCAGTGCATGATCCTGTAAGGTGCTAACCAGTGTTTCCTTCTTGATATTATAATCTGTGACTCCTTGCGCTTCCCATATAGCCTTTACTACGAACCAAAATTGGTCCCAATCTTTGTTCCCTACTCCTCTGAATATCGACAACTTTTATTGTGCTCGCCATATTGAACTATGGTGGTGGCGAAGCTGGTGTGGGCAAAGATGGGGGTGAAGATGGTGGAACTGGTGGTGGTGTAGATGGAGGTGGTATGCGCGGAATTCGCTGCCTTATCAGACTGATTGCACTTCTTGGTGAAACTTTCGCGAGCTCTTCCTCGCTTTCTCGTAGAGGTGAAATCAAGGGACTAGTCTCTAATTCTTCGCTATTTATGTTTCCGTAGATCCTCCCACTTCATGTATCCCCAAACATCAATTTATTCGCATAACCCGCTTTTCACACAGTAGCATTTTAATCCAAGTGTTCAAAGATTAAATGTACTTACCTCGCGGTCCTTTGAGGAAGCGTCGTTCCGCCTTGTCGTAACTGACTGAAGTATCTACCTTGAACTTGGTGATAAACCCTCCTATAATTCAAGTGAGCCAATGGTCCACAACATGTGCAAGCTTATCTTCTGATGCTTCTAGTCTGCGCACTAACTCTGGAGTCCACACAATCGGTTTGTCGAGCCTACACCTTCCTTGACTGTCTACTAGCTTCGCGATCCACTCATACAACTCAGAGGGGAAGGATGCAAAGAAAATATCATGTTTTTTCGTATCTAAGTAGCGCTCTAACCACTGTTACTTCGATGCTCATGGATTACTATTTTCCTGCGCCGCGAACTCGTGAACCTTTCTATCCAACCACCCTTTAATTTCTTTCTTTGTTGGATTCCAGTGACACGACATCGGACATCTCTTATGTAGATCCCGGTCTCGACAACAAAACCATTTTTTGGCTTGTTGGGGCCTGACCCAGGTTTGGAGGTGATTTAGCCAAACAAATCTCGGTACTATTGTCCCTTTTGGCAATAGTTTGCAGAGCACAGACTGAGGTCTCACCCAAAGTAGTATGGTAGGGTGCTAGAACCAGGTTTCCGCACCCTAGAGATGTCTGATGAGTTCAAGTGGTCTGCGGTTAGACCCTGTGCACGTCGCTACGCCCACTTACGTGTACCTCGCAACTTGAGATGTTGCCTTCACGCAGCCCTACTCGGGGGTGGAGCGCTGTTGTTACCCAAGTCCTTACTAGTATTCTACTGTTAGTTGATTAACTTAGCTTATTTGTATGCGTTAAGTTACACTTAGCAATATAAATCATTCACACATGTGCGTGTAGTAAACAAAACAATGTATTTGCAATTTATATCAACCATGCATTAATCCAAAAATAGATACATGAATTGGTAACAAAACCTTTCTTTATTAATCTCTTCTTCAGTTACAGACTTGACTCCGCCCTGCACATTCCGTTGCGGACTACTAGGCCTTTGTGCACTTAGCTGCAGAGCCTTCTCCTACTTTACGACCCAAGACACACTTAGATACTTAGACTCTTTCTCTTCACTTCTCAGCTGCTTATTCCTATATTTTACACTTAGAGCCTCACTTTATTTGTACAATCCCATGGTCCGCGGACCATGGGTAGGCCAACATTACATCCAAAACTAGGGCGGACAGCCCTATGACTCTAACATACTTCTGCGCTTGCAATTCATGGGGATTTACAACATTAGTTGGTCAAAGCATGGGCTTTGAGCCCCAAAACATGCCTCGGGGGGGGATTCCATGCCCAACATCCTTACAAAAAGGAAGAACATGAAATTGATCTGAAAGGAAAGAATAAACACAGAAAAATCAAAAGGAAAAAGAAATACAAAAATGAGAGTTTTTATGCTCAAGAATGTTGAAAAATGTAACTAGGTTTGGTATTCATAATGACATGTGTTACTGTGATTTTATGTAATTAATGCAAAGAAGAAAAATAAAACTATTATTGTAATGTTTTTCTCGTGGGTCTCATGAGAAATAAATTGTATTTTTAGTATGACTCCCATTGTGAGTACTTAGGATTGGTCATAAAGTCAAATTGAGTCAATGTCATGTATGAAGGACCCCTCTTGGGTATGTTACCTTTTGTATGAGTCATTAAATTAGTATGTAAGCCCTCCAACACCGGGCACAAAACAACTCCTTCAAGTTGGCTACAAAATGAAGTAACCTACTCAAAGAGACATGTTGGCTTAGCTCTCACATGTCGGCTAATTTACAGAGGAAAACAACTATAAATAAGGTTGCTCAACATTATTTTTGAGACATATTTTTGGTCATCCATTAGTCTGAGGTGCGAAGTACAATGAGGAAGCCTAAAGATCAACAAAAGGAGAAGGAAGTTCAACGAAGTTCTAAGCTTCAATTTTCAGGTTTATTTTAGGGTAAGTTTTGTTGTCACATGTGCGAGATGCCAAGTTCCAAGGTAAATGGATTGAAGTCTTAAGGAAGGTCGAGTCATGCTAAAAGGGGACTCCATCACAAGAAAAGTAAATCAAGGCATAAGAAAAAGTTTTATGTACAAGTTAAGATTTCTGAATTAGGATTGCAGACCTAATTCTAGGAGGCCAAAGGTTTGAAGCAGAATAAATTCAAAGTGGAAGAGAAGCTGAGACAAAGGAAGGAGTACAAGGTTGACTATCATTAAGGGAACTTGTGTCTTGGTCTTGGAGTGACAAATAGGTCAAGGGTCTTGGTCTTGGTATTCGTCAATCGGAATCTCTATAAAATGAAGAATTTGTTCAGGTTTCCCTCTCAAAGGGTGAGGGGTTTTGGCTCTGGATTATAGCCTAAATTATGTGTCTCTTGTCTCTTTATGGTTTATGCATTGGTAACTGTTTGATGAAGAAGAACACTAATAACCTCAGTAAAAGAAGATCCTAATCTAAAGAAGTAAAAATCACTCAAAAGCAGTTACTAATAGAAGAGTAATCACTTAATCTCTATGCCCTAGATTTCTCGACATGGTATCAGAGCTAAGGTGACTAAGTCAAGGAAGGGGATCTTATCAAGGGACACTCAAGGATCAAATCTCAAGGAAGGCATCAAAGAAAATATCATCTTAAATTCAAAGGAAGCATCATAACCCTAGATTAAAGAAGTCTACAAAGAAGTATTGGGATCATCATCAAGAGGGAGAAGGCCAAAACCATACATCTACTCAAATTAAAGTGTTTTGAAGACTATTCATCCAAAGGAAGCTAGATCCGAACAGTGCCATCTCACTCTTCACAGGATCAAGGATCATTCTTGAAGAAAAATACCTTAAGCAAAGAGAAGTTTTCTATCCTCTATATCGTCATCAACATGAAGGAAGCAACAAGAATAAAGAACAACCTATCAAGTAAGTATATTTATTTCCACATCTAAATCTGTCAAAATGTATTTTTGCAAGGAAAACAAAAAATTGGTTTGGGCTTCAAACTATCTTGCATGAAAGAAAAGGACAGATCTGAATCTCATTGAAAATGCGGTTATGGAATATGTCAAAGGTTCTATCACTGAACCAAGAAAGGAAGATGCTCAAGCTCTTGCCAAGTATATCAAAGGGGAAGTTAGGGCTCAAAATATTCTCATAGAGTCTATCAGCGATCCCCTCTCCCATATGTATCTAAACTCGAAACTTCAAAATAAATCTATGACAAAATAGTAGAGTTGTATTCTGTATGCACTACTGGAGAAGTCATATCATTAAAGCAAGAACTCTACAAGCTGAAGATGTCAAGGGAAGATGGAACAACCTCATACTTTATGAGGATATCTGAGATCCAAGATCAACTACAAGATCTGGGAGAAGTCATGTCTGATAGAGAAATGACTACAGTTGTATTAAATGCACTACCGAAGGAGTGGGGTAACTTTACTTCAAGTATTTATGGGAAGAAAAAAGCTACTCCATTTCAAGATATATGGTCACTGTGCAAGATTGAAGAATCTAGACTAAAGGACAAATCTAATGTGGGAATAGGTGAGTAAAATCAAGCTTATGCTGCAATGACAAAAAGAAAGGGACAATTTGGAAAGTTTGGTACTCAGAAAAAGAAGAAGAACATGGCTGAAATACAATGCTATGGGTGTCAAGAATATGGGAACTATAGGAGAGATTGTCCTAAGCTCAAGAAGGACAATAACAAAAGAGGAAGAGAAGAAGCCCACATCACTAAGGAAGTGGAGGAACCTGAAAAGAAAAAATCCAAGAGGGAGGAAGTAATAGATCTCCACTATTGGGATAGTCTTCCTCACATAAGTTCTTTTCAAGTTCCTAAGTCTTCATGGTTCACCAAGTAAAATAATGGGATGCACAAGGCATAATAGAAGCATTGAAATCAAGAGCTCGAGACATCATCATAGAGAAGCATGAAATACAATTAGAATCTATAGAAGTCAAGGATATAGCTCTTGGGAATCTCATTGAAAACACAAGTGGCAAGGTCATCTAGTACAAGGTTCATCATACATCTGTCAAATGGAAACATCTACTGATGGAGATACTTTAGATCCTCAAGATTCTCTGATGGAATCTTCATTGAAAGGTTCACCAATCATGAGGGGAAGCTAGTGTTTCATCAAGAATTCCAAACTTGTGGAATTCATGGGATGATGGTATGATGACATAAAAGTGAAGCAAATCAAGGGCTGAAGCTCTTTCAATCAACGAAGTTGTTATAGGAAGTCTAGATGACCCAAAGGAAAAATGAGGTATGTATGCTTACAATCCATATTGGAATATCATGTCATATAGTTGCAGGTAACATGGACCAATGCTCTATCTTAAGAGCATGATCAAAAGAAAGGATCTCCTCCTTCAAAGGAATGCATGACTGCATGGGTCACACATTCACTAGATGAAATCAATATGTCCTCTTATGAAGTATGAGTCGGTTGACTACAATTGAGGAACTCTGATTGGAAGCTCTTGGGAATGAAATGTGTGAAGAAAGGAAGGAAGAGATCGTGGAATATGCAATCATGGTAAATACCAAGAAGATTTAACTAGGATATCTCCATGGAAGATATGAAGACTCTAATGAAGTCTAAAAAAAAAAGATACCCTTGAGAATATATATATATATATATAGGTAGGTCTGCCCAACCTAACATAGGGTTCAAAACCAAAAATTTTCAGGACGCTGCCCTGGACCCCATAGAGTGGGGTTACCCGCACCCCTCAAACGCCCTGTGACTCCCCCCTCTACACAATTAGCACAACGAAGGGGGGGCTCTACCCCCCTCCTAACCCCCCGGTTAACTACGTGGGCTAGTCGTGGAAAGAATATAACACAACCCAACATTCTCCCACTTGTTGTTTTCTTTCCACAGGGGGCCACAAGAGAGCTTAGTCATTTATCCAGCCCTGCAATTCCCATTGTTTCTCTACACTAAGAGAACTTATCAAAGCTCACATATTTTTTCAATGCATCTCCAGTATTCTTCAAAGTGTCCACCTTTACCAACAACACCTTTTTGTCTTCTATCATATCCCTCCCAAAGTGATACTGAACATCAATGCGCTTTGTCTTTGAATGGTAAGCAGGGTTCTTTGCCAATAAAATTGCACTTTGGCTGTCACAATCTATCCTTATAGCTCCCTGTATTGACACCATACTTGAACACAATCTCTGCAACCAAACTGCTTCCTTGCTTGCATGAGTGGCTGCCATGTATTCTGCCCCTGTAGTTTATAGTGCCACTACAAATTGTTTCTTACTCATCCAATTGACTGCACCTCCAAATAGGTTAAACACATACCCACTTGTAGATCTTCTTTGATCCAGATCTCCAGCCCAGTCCACATCAAAAAAGCCACGGATATCCAAAAGTCTGTCTAATCATGGTTTTCCTTGATAGCACAAACCATAATCACTAGTGCCATGCAAATACCTGAAAACCTGCTTCACTGCTATCCAATGATCCTTCCCTGGTTTTCACATAAACCTGCTCAATATTCCCACTGCATGTGCAATGTTTGGTCTAGTACAGACCATCGCATACATTAGGCCACTGACTGCACTTTCATATGGAACACGGGACATATCCTCTTCCTCTTCTTGTGTCTTGGGACACTGTTCAGCAGATAACTTTACACCTACAGGAATAGGAACCTTCACCAGTTTACTATCTTGCATATTAAACTTCTGCAATATTGTCTCGACATACTTCCTCTGGTTTAACCAGAGCTTCCCCTTTGCCCAATCTCTTTTAATTTCCATTCCCAAAATATAGTTTGCAACACCAAGATCTTTCATGTCGAATTTGGAGGACAATTGGGTCTTCAAATCATGAATAATTTCTTTGTCATTTCCAACCAACAACATATCATCCACATATAAGACCAGATAAATAACACGGTCACCAATTAATTTAAAATACACACTGTGATCTGCTTTTCTTGTGGTGAAGCCAAGTCCCTATATAAATGTATCAAATTTCTGATACCACATCCTTGGTTATTGTTTTAACCCATATAGATACTTCTTTAACTTGCATACCAGTTCTTTCTTACCCTTCACCGCAAAGCCTTCAGGATGCTTCATGTAGATCTCCTCTTCTAGATCCCCATGAAAAAATGATGTCTTCACATCCATCTGTTCTACCTCAAAATCAAAAGCAGCAGCAACAACTAAAAGTAATCTAATAGAAGTTACATTGGCAACGGGAGAAAAAATATCACCAAAATCAATTCCCGGCACCTTGGAATAACCTTTTGCTACCAACCGAGCTTTGTGTTTCTCCACTTTTCCTTCTGCATTTTTCTTCTTCTTGAACACCCATTTGCTGCCAATGGGTCTCCTTCTAGCCGAAAACTCCACCAGATCCCAAGCCTCATTTTTGTGCAAAGATGCCATTTCATCAACCATGGCCTCTTTCCAGAGTTTTCCATCCTCCGAATCTACTTCTTTCTTCACAATTCTAGGATCATCATCAGTAATAGATAAAGAAAAATTTGAACAGAAAGCAGATGGGCTATACCTTTCTGGTTTCCTTCTTTCTCGAACTGATCTTTTTACACCCAGAGTTTGTGGCTCTTCATCTTCTGATTCCTCCTCTATTATAGAGTCTGATTCTTCCCCCTTTAGCTCAAACTCTATCTTCTTAGGTTCCTTTGGTTGGACTTCATGTTTAATAACATCTTTCACCTCTCTAAACACCACATCTCGGTTGTACACAATCTTCCTTGTTACTAGATTCCAAAGCTTATAACCCTTTAAACCATCCTTATACCCAATAAAGATGCACTTTTCATATTTACTATCCAACTTGGTTCATTTCTCCTTTGGAACATGTACATATGCATCACATCCAAATACCC
>APFE031282425.1:1038-25176 GCA_000404065.3 Pinus taeda | reverse complement strand
CATCTGAAATTTTAATATCAACAGATGCTAACTGACTTACCACAGTATTAAATGCATTTAGATGCTCTGTCACCGAGTCTCCATCTTTCATCCTCAGGTTATACACCTTTTTCCACAGGAATAGTTTATTTACTAGAGACGTAGATTGGTACAAAGTCCCTACCTTGTCTCACAAAACCTTTGTTGTAGCTTCCCCTGATACATTTAGCAATATTGAATTTGAGACACAAAATTGTATTGTGCTCTTTGCCTTTCGATCCAACTTCTTCCATTCTTCATCGGACACTCCCGTTGGTTTAGTACCCAGATCTACTGTGATCCACTTATCTTTATCCACTAACAGATCCTCCATCTTAAGTTTCCACAACTCAAAAATCTGACCATTAAATTTCTTGATCTCTATCTTTCCACTGCTCGCCATCTTCTTTCACGACCAGAATCGATCTCACAGATCTCCCACTGAACAGGGTCTACCATAGGCCCGAGTGAAACCCCTCAACAACAAAGGCGTCCCCTTGAAGCCAAAATAACTCTAATACCAAATGTAGGTTTTAACCCCATACAGAAATTATCTGCATATGAATTCTAAAACATAGAAAATAAACAATGCGAGAGCATAACACATAAAACACATATACATAGATATTTTCTCCTGGATCCCAAAACTGGGACTATCAGCTTGATTTTTCATTATGTTCCTTTCAATGTTACAATACATATTTAATCATGCCGAAGCATCCAATACCATGGAATGAAAACCATTGCGTCCAAAAACATTGCGAAAATCATGCAGAAAACCTTAGGTAGGTATGCCCAACCTAACATAGGGTCCAAAACCAAAAGTTTCCGAGGTGCTGCCTCAGACCCCATAGAGTGGGGTTACCTGCACCCTTCAAACCCCCTGTGACTCCGCCCGCTACCCAATCGGCGCGATGAAGGGGGACCTCTGCCCCCCCCTTAACCCCCTGGTTAACTACGTGGGCTAGTCATGGAAAGAATATAACACAACCCAACACAAAGAGGTCAATTAGGCTTCTTTATATTGTTGTCCAGGATGGGGTGAAACTGCCACAGAGGCTGACTTTGATAGAGAGGGCCAACTTGGACCATGTTTGACTCCTTTTGACAAATAAAAATTAATTTTCTTCTTCTTTCCAATGTCAAATATGGCACGATTCAAATACAAAATCCTTTGACTCCTTTTAACTTATAAAGCATGAAGAACATGCTTGATAAAAAATAGAACAATAATAATAAACACATTAATAATTATATTATATTATGAAGACCGACATAGATACATTTTCAACAAAGCATAATCTCTTGAGTGTGAGCCAAATGTGTGACCAAGGATATGATGTTACATTTCAATCAAAAGGCTATGAGATAAAATCAGAAAACACAGGAGAAGTGATAGCAAAAGGAGTGAGAACCAATGACAATGTGTACATACTCGAGGAAGAAAATGAAAATTTCTATCTTGGAAAGTTTGATGAGAGTTGGTTATGGCACATGAGACTTGGTCACTTGAATTTTAATCACATTGTAGAACTCATTAAAAGGGGAGTTGTGAGGGTTTTAACAAGGATTACAAGGCCATAAAATACCATATGAAAATCAAATAAGCAAACAAGTACGAGTGTCGTTCAATACAAAATAAAATTCATCTATTAGACCACTTTAACTTGTTCACATGGACTTATGTGGACCTATTACGACAAAGAATCCAAGTAGTGAGATATACTTCATGGTGATAATAAATGATTTTACCACAATTACATGGGTAGCCTTTTAAAGGAGAAGTCAAAAGCATTCAAGAAGTTTAAAATCTTTAAAGCCTTAGCTAAAAATCAAACTAGTTATAAACTAAAGTGCATAAGATCAAACAAATATAGAGAGTTCACTTCAAATGATTTTAACAAATTTTATGAAGAACATGGCATAATGAAACAATTCACCTTCGCTGAAACTCCATAGAAAAATGGTTTAGCTGACATAAATCTTGAGTCTCTAGAGATTGTCACATACACTGCCATGTCATCTAGAAAATCTACCCACTTCCTTATGGTTTTCCCTAGTGTTGCCACATGTCTGAGTACCTTCCACCTATCCGATTGGCCACCTAAAAATTCTAAAAATGAGTGCCACATGTCAACTCCTCATGCTTCCATGTCACCCACTTTTCCTCCTAACACACTATGCTATACTACTATATTGTATTGGGGTCCACCTACTGCCCAAGACAAAAAAAATCATATTTGAGTTTTTCTTAAGCATTTTCCTTGGTGCACCCTTGGATGCTCAAATGCTCAGATATACATGAGAGTCCCATATACATGTTGGAGGCATGTATGCAAAAGAGTGAGCCAGATTGAATCGAGTATCCACCTCGAAATATTGACTCGATGCATGCCTGGAAATCTAAATGCCCAGATTCCACTATATGGAAATTTGTCAATGAAAAATCTTTGTCAACTAATGACATGGAGCACACACTTTGATTTTTGGTGTTATTTTTCCTTTGATAAGGAATTTTGTTTTTTTTATGCATACCTCCTGAAATGTGGAGTTTGTTATTGTTTTCTTATTGGCATGGTTATGGGCTACACAAACCGTTTGTGGTCATCAAACTCCCCTTGAACTTGACATTAATGACAACATTCTATGCATTGTGCTTCTTGACTTTGACATCAATGACAACACATACTCAACACCAAGAAGGACAAATGATAGTTATTGAAGCTACAAATTTCAAGAATAAGACCACTATTGTGACATTGTAACCATGTGATATGCCTTGATCTTTGTTGTGATGTGATATGCTATGTTAGATAAACTAGAGGATGCCTTGGCTATAAATCTCTAAGTCTTGATAGTCTTCCACGAGGAAGCCTTGGAAAATGATGGATCACTCTAGGGACTATTTAACAGAGAAAGGGATGTATGAGCCTAGAGGGTGAGTGACAACAAGGAATACTTAAATGTTACATGCTAACTGGGATCATAAGTGCATTGGGTGCGTCTAATAAAATAGAAAGTTGAATTCCTTCCCATGGAAGCCTTGTGAAGAAAAAAATAGAAAATTAAATTTGTATACTTAGCTTTGAATACAAGTTTACATGGTGGAATTCAGAATTATTGTGAATGCAATAAATGTTGATTGGTAATGGCTATAACATGTATGTTTATTAGATGATTATTGTAAGCATATATTGGAATACAAAAACTTTGTGGTGTACCAAGACAAATAAGGGGGTGATATTGCTTGTGTAGCTAAAGATATTGCAAATGTAGCTACCATAAAGAAAACATTGAGGATGGGGTATTGCTGCAACCAAGAGAAAACCAAAGATAGTGTTATTCCTTGGGAAAAGGGTAATGTTACATCCCTAGTTTATAATATCCATAATTAATTGTAATTTAAGTAATGATTATGTCTTTGCATGTATGTTTAATGACCATGTTATATTTCACTCCATGAGGAAGGCATGTCATGGCAATGTAAATATTATAATTATTGTCATTTGTGTAATTAATAAAATTTCCAAGGTTGATTGAGGCAAGAGCACATAAAAGAGGGGAAATTATTCCATAATAGGCGAAGAGTGAAGGGGTCCTAGGGTATTTTGTATGCCCAATAATCCCTATGCCAATTACCAAAATTATTTTGTCATTACCATCAATTCCTCCTTCAACATGTCAAAGCCAATCATTGAATGAGTTAGTGGGAGTGTTACCTTCCATGATTATGAGAAGAATGGGTTGAGTACATGCATAAAAGAGGTTGGTAGAGAATGCACCTTACGTAGTTATGAAATCATGGGGCCAAGTGAATCCTTGATAGGATTTGTGAGAGAAGTGTGTCAAGACAACTCCTAGAATTACTCCCACATCCTTGGAAATCATGCCCACACTTGATTAAAAGTGAATTTCATGGGGAATAACATTAATTAATTCAAGGAAAAATCCTTGGGCACTCATGCATGTGAAAGAGATACTAGGGTTGCATTGAGATACAAGTGGTTCAACCAAAAAAATGCAGTGACGTAACTTAAGGGGGATTTATTTAAGATAGCAAATGTGAGGAGTTTTTGTCATGGAGAGGAAGAGAGGGTGTGTAATTGAAAGAGTCTTGTGAATGGATACTAGGAGAAAGTGATGCATGTAGCCAAAAGTAAAAGATCCCATCCAAGTAGTCAAAAGGGAGGAGGGTGATTGGATGGGAGCAGGAGAAAGTCCTTCCTAGATTGACAAAGTGAGTTGGGAAGTTGATTTTCTACTTTGGCTTGAGTGAGGAATCAAGTGAATGTTTGGGAAAATAGCATGGAGCCTTTTTGATGAGGTAGAAACCATGAGAGTTCCTTAGAATAATGCTCAAAGGATGAGTTGAATAGGGGAGTCAAAAAGTTGTTGGGATATGTGGAAGAGAAGCTATGACAAGAAGCCATTAAACCCAAATAAAAAGAGGAACCTATTGGAGTTAATAAATAACAAGTAGAACTATATGTATACACTAATGAGAAATTGGGGGAGAGGATTCTAAATGGACTATGTAGCTAAGAATAATGTACTCCTTATGTTTTGTTCGGTAAGTAGTGGGACACCATAATTTCTATGTTGAATAGAGAGAACTTAATAGTGAAACCTTTATATTGGAAGTCTAGATAACCCGAGACAAAGTGACCACCCCATATAAACCTTTATTTTCCCTTGTGGTCTCATTCCCATCTTGGAGGTGTCTTGTTGAAAAGAGAACATGTGCAATAGAGCCTATGGTTGGTTGGAATGTGGCCCTGCCTTTATCAATTTAACATTCAACTTAGATAATTTCCTTCCTTGGTTGATTATGCATTTGATTGTTATGATGCACCTTGTTAGAGTTTGTTCATTTGAATATACTTTAAAGGACTTGTTCCTTTAAATTTTTGTTGTGTGCATTTGTTAATTAGAGTTATGAATTCCAATGAAAGTGTTATGATGGTTTATTATGTGGCTACAATTCTTGAATGTTGTAGGTTTCTTGCTATATTTTTTGTATGCTAATGTGTTGTTATAAAGGAAGTTTGTAAGCTATTACAATACTCATGTTATATAAATCATTCCCATTTTCAATAATTACTTACCCCATTAGAGAATGAGAATATGTATATGAGACTTCGTGTGTTATTTTGTGAATGTATTTCGGGCTCTTGGGTTTTTCGGTCTTAATACTATTGACACCCTTTGACCTATCTAATAAAAATGACTCTATTCCAATAGAACCTTTAAAACTATTATATGCACAAAGTAAGGTGCATGTTGGAACTAAGGAATTTTATGGGTAAAATGTAACAATATTCTACCGTTAAGCCAATTAGATTAGCTTCTCAATGAGTTAATTGGAAAGTGTTAAATTTGGCAACTGAGGGATGAATTTCTCCTAGAAGAAATCATATATTTCAGTTTTGTTTGAACCACCTATAATACAATTTCATTTCTAACAATACTAATATGACTTTCCAAAAATAGTAAGTAAAATATCAATTTGGAAGTGACTTTCCAAAAATAGAAAATCATGTCTAAATGAATCAAGGATGATCTTGACATATGTTATCCACTTTAAAATTAAATCAAGCATGATTATACAAGTCAAGAATTAATATTTTATCCTTACTAGTGTTATTATTATTATTCTACTATTATTTATAAAATAGTCTAAAGTCATTCACCTTCAATGGATTAATAAAAACAAATTCTCAATAGTCTCATGGAATAAGTTAATTAAATTGAAAATCTCTTACTTAGAAAATTGAACTTATCTCTTGGAATAAATTAGTAACTCCACTCTTAAGATAATGTAACTCTCCCTCACTAATTCGATGTATGACAAAAATGTAACTCATTAAATGCACTTGTAATTACCTCGCTCAATTCGACTTGTAACTCTCACCAATATTCTCTCATGTCTAAGTGTAACTGTCTCTTTCCCTAATTCAAATTGTAACTCCTCAAGACAAGTGTACCTCTCTCTATTCTTGGGATGAGTTACACCTCCTCAAGTAACTCCTCTCTCAAGGAATTCGATTCTCTATTTTTGGCTCATTGCATGAATTCATTTAGTAACTCCTCTTATAGCTCATCTATTTAAGGAATATCAAGCGAGAGTTGAGTGTAATGTGTTCATTGCGAAGAAGGAGAACAAGCATTGAGTGTGTGCAAGAGATGTGAGAGAACAAGTGAAGAGTAAGAACAAGGGAAGAGCTGGAGCAAGTGTGAAGGACAAGATCTGATAAAGAGAAGGAGTAGATCTTCAAATAAATAGAAAGAGCACTTCAACTGCAAGTTGATCAAACATTGGTGTCTTTATTCATTCTCTCTCTCTCTCTCTCTCTCTCTCTCTCTCTCTCTCTCTCTCTGTGTGTGTGTGTACTTTGCTAAACAATTGAAGAAATCTAATAGAAAAAGAATCATTTGGGATTTCCCCCTTGAGGGGTTTTTCCCTGATCATTGGACCTAAATCTCAGTGTCTCATATTTGTGCTTGGTTGTCTTCATATGATCCTTAAGTTTACGCTCTACCTACAATAGTTGATCTGAAAAGTTTTGAAGAATAAATATGCATTCTTAATTTTAACAAAATAGAGCATTTAGTTTTCTACAAAGTACTTTTGAGTCCCAATATAGAACTTTTAGTTTTCCGCAAAGTACATTAAGTTTTATGCAAAGTACATTCAGTTTTCAACATAGAAATTTCATGTTCTACAAAGAAATTCTAAGTTTTTACATGTAAATTTCATATTTTAACATGGTATTAAAGCCTTGGTGAAGGTAAGTCTATGGAGACTAGAGATCACCTAAAGAGACCCTACTTGATGCCAAAGTTTTCTGATTAAGATGACTTCGTCCTACCTCAAGGTAAAGGAATGATGCATCAAACTTTAGTCCATGGAAACGAAATCTAGACATCACTCTTGAAGAACACGAAGTCCTGGAGTATGTTGAAGGAACAATAGTTGACCCACCAGAGAATGCACATGTTGCTATCAAATCCAAACATAAAAAGGGTGAAATCAAAGTTAGAAAAATTATCTTTGATTCTCTTAGTGATCATCTCATTACTTATGTTTATAGAAGTTAAAGAAATGTATGATAAACTAATTGACATGTTTGAAATTAATAACTTGAACCATATTATTTCCTTGAAGAATCAACTGAAGGACATTAAGATGAACATAGGAGAGACAGTTCAAATGTATTTCCCAAGAATGACCAAAATCATGAAACAATTGTCAACAATTGGTGAAGTTGTACTCGAAAAATAAATGGTGTTGACTACGCTTGGAGGCCTTTCTCCTATTTGGAAGACTTTTATCACCACCATCAGTAATATCAACAGTATTCCCACATTTTATGAGCTCCTGGGAAAGTGTATTGAAGAGGAGGCAAGAATGATCTCCAAAGGGAGAATTTCAAATCATGAAGAAGGTGAGCGCACTTCATTTTCAGCCTATGACAAGAGAAATAGGGATAGTAAAGACTCTCAACATTTTTTAAAGAAATCCGCTTTCAAATCAAATGATTCCTTTAAAGGGAATTTAGACATGTCAAAGGTTAGATGCTTTAACTGTCAAAAGCATGATCACTTTGCTCGAGACTGTAGAGAACGAAGAAGAGCACCTAGATTAAAAAACAAATTTGATTATAGAAAAGACACTTTTGAAAATAAAAGAAAAGACCATCCTAATAAAATAAGAAATCCAAAGGATAGAAATAATGCAACAATATCTCAATCAAAATATTTTATTGTTTCTTCTCTTTCTAGTTCTTCTTTTGCAGATTCATTTGATAACTAGTTAGTTGATAGTGGTGCTTCAAATTTTTTTACCGGTTACAAATAAGCATTCTCTAATTTAGTTTATAGGGATACTAATCTAAATGTTATCCTTGGAGATAATTCTACTCACCAAATTAAAAGTTATGGTTAAGTTTCTTTTAAGTTAGATGATGGCAAATCTATTTTTCTGCAAGAAGTTTTGTACTTGGTTTGAAAAAGAATCTTGTATCCATATATGCTCTAGAAGATAAAGGAATGAAAATTGTTTTTATTAATGGAAAAGCTCTAACCTACTCTTTGAACTCAAGTATGAGATAAGCCTTCACTCTTGGATTAATATGTGAAGGGATTTACAAAGTAAATGCTAAATCCATTCATGCACTACTCCATGATACAAATCTTCAATGTGAACTATGACACAAAAGATTCGATCACCTACACTAGAAAGCTTTACCTCATTTAAGGAATATGGTTTCTATAATGACTGAGATCAAAATTGATCATGAAGGAATTTTCCTAGGATGTGCAATTAGAAAACATGTAAAGGGACAATTCCCTGCAAGCAGAACAAAAACTAGTTAGGTACTTCATGTCATACATTCTGATTTATGTGGACCTATGCCTGTTACTTCTCTTGGTGGCTACTTGTATTTCGTGATTTTTGTTGATGATTTTTCTTGCAAGTCATGGATATTCTTTTTGAAGAAGAAAGGGAAAGCATTTGACATGTTCAAAGATTTCAAGGCTCTGATTGAAAATCAAAATGGAAAGATGATCAAAGCTTTCAGAATTGATAATGGAGGAGAATTCACTTCCAATTATTTAAATGATATTTGCAAATACACTGGAATAAATAAAGAAACCAATGTGTCATACAATCCACAACAAAATGGTGTGATTGAGAGGAAGACCAAAACCATTATGGAAGTGGTTAGAGCCATATTGTGGGATACAAAAATACCAAAGTTTCTATGGGGAGAAGTTGTAAATATTGTTGTTTATGTGCAAAATAGAAATCCTCATAAGGACTTAGATAATAAGACTCCTAAAGAAGTATTTACTAGTAAAAGGCTAGAGGTGTTGAGAATCTTTGGTTGTCTTGAGTACTTCCATGTGCTGAAAGAGAAAAGGAACAAACTAGAAGCTTCAGGTAAGAAATTTACGTTTGTTGGTTATCGTGATAATTCAAAAGCTTATAGAATTTATGTACCTGGTTAGAGAACTATATATTTTAGTAGAGCCATAAAATTTTATGAAGATCCAACTCTTGGAAAAGCAAGAGACTCTCCTCCTCCTTCCATTGCTGAAAGGAAAGTTATTAATGAAAAAAAACTTGCATCTGAGTCTGAACCAGAACTTGAGAATGAGATTGTTGATAATCCTATGGGTTCCATGGATCCTCTAGATTCTCCACCACATGATCCTCCTACCAAAAAGAAATGACTATGGCTATGAGATACCTTGCAAGATGTTGAACAACATGCTGCCCCAAGAGGTACATTCAGAGAAAGTAAGAAGCCAAGTCAGTTTCAAGGGTATGTTGCTACCATGAAAAACATCATTAAGGAAAAACCATGCACCTTTGAAGAACTTGCAAAAGAACAAGTCTGGAAGATGCCAATATTGAAGAATATGAGTCCATCATTCAAAATGAAGTCTAGGAAGTGGTTCCTAGACCTCAAGGTAAATCTATTGTCACTTCCAAATGGTTGTTTAAGATTAAACATGGTGCAGATGGTAGTATTGAAAAATATAAGGCTAGATTTGTAGCGATAGGTTTCTCTCATAAAGACGGAATAGATTATGATGATATTTTTGCACCTGTAGCTCGATATACAACTATTCGATCTATTGTTGGCTTAGCTACTAGCCAGGGATGGGCTCTTCACCAAATAGACGTGAAAATTTCTTTCTTGCATGGATTCCTCAAGGAATAGGTATTTATGGAATAACTACAAGGCTTTGAAGAGCATGACAGAGAAACTCATGTATTCAGACTGAAGAAAGACTTATACGGGCTGAACCAAGCTCCAAGAGCTTGGTATGCTCACATTGATAACAACCTAATGAAGCGTGGTTTCACTAGAAGCAGTGCAGACCCAAACCTCTACTTCAAGACTGTCCAAGGTATACCTTTGATTTTGGCATTATATGTTGATGGTTTATTCTTGATAGGAGGAGAACCTATTATCCTCTAATGGAAGAGAGAGTTAGCTTCTGAATTTGAAATGAAAGAAATTGGTTTGATGCATTACTTTCTAGGTATAGAGGCCTGGAAAAGACTTGGGGAAATTTATCTTTCTGAAGGAAAATATGTTGTTAATATTCTTGAAATATTTTCTACAGTACAATGTAAGTCCATGCATACTCTTATGGAAATAAAATTGAATAAATTATGTGGCAAAATTGTAGGACCTAATCTAGCAAATCCCACAGAGTATAAAAAACTCATTGTTGCTTTGATGTTTTTGGTAAACACTAGGCCTGACATATGCTTGGTTGTAAACACTTTAAGTCAACATATGATGGATCCCTGTCATGTCCACTGAATTTCTTCCAAACATGTACTCAAATAATTGCATGGAACTGTCAATCTAGGATTAAAATACACTGCTAAAAATGTAAGACTTCATGAATATACTGATGCTGATTGGGCTAGTAACTCTGTTGATAGAAAGAGCACTTCTAGGTGCTGCTTTAGCTTGGGATCTTCCATGATCTCTTGGATGAGAAGAAAGCATAAGTTTGTTGCACTAAGTACATTGCTACTAGCATGGCTAGCTATGAGGCAATTTGACCGAGAAAGTTTCTTGGGGAACTATTTGAGCAAGTTCTAGACACAAAAATTATATATTGTGATAATAAGAGTGGGATTCGTCTTGAAAAATATTTTGTGTTTCATGACAAGTCCAAGCATATTAAGATCAAATATAATTATATCCGGTATATGGTGTAGGGAGGAGTAGTGAGGCTCCATCACATCTCCATTGATGATCATATAACTGACATTCTTATCAAGCCTTTACCGAAAGGAAAGTTCTTGGTTTTTAGAGAGCAACTTGGACTTATGGACGTGACCCTTCTGGGAAGCGGTCACATCTAATCATGAACACTGATTTTTCTTCCCCCTTTTCAAATCTCACAGGATTAGGAAATAATGCCAGAAAGCTCATGAGGATGAGGGACCTCTTGTGTAGTGTGTGCCACAAGAGTAGGCCTCAATATGCATCTGATCCATAGTCTGGGATGTGGGAAGAGCCACCTATCTAGACAATAGGCGCAGTGTCTGTGTGACTTGTCTAAGATGCAAGTGTTCCACCACTTGACGTTTAATTGAACTTGGATTTGTTTGATTCTTGTTTGTGTGACTTGTTTTAGTCTTGCCTATGTGATGCCTATGTTCTATCACTTAATTTTTGAGATGAAAATTGGTTGAGTGTAATCCTTGTCTATGTGACATGTGATGATCATTTCCTTTCCAAATTTGTGTCAAGTGGATAATTCTTCTTTAGATTGTGACCTCATTGTTACAAATGTTACAAAGGAAAGTTCAAATTAGATGAATGAAAGATATCAGAGGAAGCATAGATCTTGGATGCAAAAAGAAATTCCTCCCTAGCTGAGAGGGTTAAAATTTGTCAGCTCGGAGATGAATTTCTCATAGAAGAAATCATATCTTTCAATTCTGTTTGAGCCACCTATAATAAAATTTCATTTCTGACAATTCTAATATGACTTTCCAAAAATATGAAGTCATGTCTAAATGATCAAGGATGATCTCTACATATGGAATCCACTTTAAAATAAAGTCAATCATGATTATGCAAGTCAGGAATTAATATTTTATCCTTCCTAGTATTATTATTATACTATTATTTATAAAATAGTATAATGTCATTCACCTTTAATGGATTAATAAAAATGAATTCTCAACACTCTCATGGAATAAGTCAATTAAATTGAGAATCTCTTACTTGGAAAATCAAACATCTCTCTTGGAATAAAATACTAACTCTACACTTAAGAGAATGTAACTCTCCCTCACTAGTTTGATGTGTGGAAAAAATGTAACTCATTAAATGCACTTGTAACTCCCTCACTCAATTCGATTTGTAACTCTCACCAATATTCTCTCATGTCTAATTGTAACTCTCTCTCCCCCTAATTTGTTGTAACTCCTCAAGACAAATTTACCTGTCTCTCTATTCTTGGGATGAATTATACTTTTACTCAAGTAATTCATCCCTCATGGAATTTTATTTTCCTATGTTGGCTCAAGGCATGAATTCATTTTGTAACTCCTCTCTTTTCTCCTTTATTTAAGCAAGAGGAAGTGAGAGTTTAGTGTAGCATGTTCATTGTGAAGAAGGAGAGCAAGTGTTGAGTGTGTGCAATAGAAGAATGAGACGAAGTGAAGATCAAGAGTAAGGGAAGAGTTGTAGCAAGTGTGAAGGACAAGATTTGATCAAGAGAAGGTAGAGATATTTAAGCAAAGAGCAAGAACACTTTAACTGCAAGTTGATCAAACATTGATGGCTTTATTCAATCTCATTCTCTTCGTGTGTGTACTCTATTGAACAATTGAAGAAATCTAATAAAAGAAGAAAAATTTGGGTTTTCCCCCTTGAGGGGTTTTGCCCTAGTCATTAGACCTAAATCTCAGTGTCTCATATTTGTGCTTGGTTGCCTTCATATGATCGTTACGTTTATGTTCTACCTACAATTGTTGATCTGAAAAGCTTTGAAGAATAAATATGCATTTTAAGTAATTGTAACAACATAGAACATTTAGTTTTCTACAAAGTAATTTTGAGTCCCAACATAGAACATTTAGTTTTCTACAAAGTACATTCAACTTTATACAAAGTACATTCAACTTTCTGCAAAGTACATTCAATTTTTTGCATAGAACTTTCAAGTTTTTACAAAGAATTTTTAAGTTTCTGCGTAGAACTTTCAAATTTTAATAGAAAGGTTTTCCTCATAAATGTTTATTTGGAACAAGGACTTGGAAGGAAGTCATTGGTAAAAAAAAATATGTTGTGTCCCTATTATAAATTTATCAATGTGTTGTTCTTGGATGGGGTGACTTCCAAGCAAAAGGGTTTAGGGCAAGCTGTCATCATCCCACCTGAGAAAGAGACTAGGGGAGGTGGAACCACACCCCCATAGGGTATGTTAAAGGCTTGGCAAGGTACAAAGAGATGCTACTTGCAAAAACTCACCACAATCATTAAATACTTCTGCAAAATCCACGCTAGTCACATATGCCTCGATTGTGTTGAAGAATGTAACTAGGTTCAGTCTTCATAATTGTATTTGAGTCATTATGTAATATACTTGTCAAAATAATAAAGAAAAACATTTTTATTATTGTATCAATGACTTATTAAAGAATGGGTTTCAAGCTTGGGTCATCACTTGCAAAAACTCACCACAATCATTAAACACTTCTGCAAACTCCTCACTAGTCACATTTGCCTCGATTGTGTTGAAGAATGTAACTAGGTTTGGTCTTCATAAATGTATTTGAGTCAATATGTAATGTACTTATCCATTTAATAAAGAACAATATTTTCATTATTGTATCAATGACTTATTAAAGCATGGGTTTCATGCTTGGGTCATCATTATATTAGTCAAATTCCCAATTGTGGACTCCTAGGATTAATATTGTGTCGATAGAGTCATTGTACATTTTAAGAGACCCTTCTTGGGCTTTGGAATCATGCAAAAATGTTTATTATTGAGTCAAATATGATTTATGTAACCTCCACACCAAGTCGACCTAAAGGAGATTAAGTCGTCCTAAAGGACACCAATTTGACCTCACTTGGAGCATATAAATAAAAGGAGATCGATTTCATTTGGAGCATCTCATCTCAAGCAAGTTCAATATCTCTAGTGAAGTTGGAAAAAGTGTGAAGTGGGTCAAGGAATTCAAAAGGAGTGCGAGTTGGGTCAAGGCTAAGGAGAAGGAAGAAATCCAAGTCTTGGTGCTACTCTCTCCCTCTTTCATGCCCTAGATTGGGAGACTGAAGTCTTCCAAGTGTTGTTGTTGCCAGTTGCCGCCTGATGCTATAAGTGTTAGAAAATCAGAAAGGAAGAAATATTTTCTTATACTTGATAATTACTTGTGATTATCTTGACTTCTTATTAGCTTTTATTTATATCTTCTTTCTTTTAGCTTATCAATAAATTACCAAAGCAAAATCACATAAAAAATGGACACCAGGTATAGGCACTATGCCAGGGAAAAACCCCCCTCTAAGGGAAAACCCAGTCAAAATTCTCTTCCTTTCAATAATATTCTTTGAGAATCTTCACCGTAGACAAAGACCAAACCTTCCTTCCACACCATGTCAGCCTTCTAGATCTTTGACCTATCTTCCAGAAACTTTGACTATGAAGTAGCTTCTGGCATCAGGCAACTTCCAACATCAACAAAACTTGGAAGACTTCGATCTCCCAAACTATGTCACGAAACAAAGAGAGAGAGGCACCAAAATTTTGTTTTTCTTCTTCTCCTTGGACTCCACCCAACTTGCACTTCCTTTGGCCTCCTTAGACACACTTCACACTTCTCCAACTTCCTTAGAGATATCAAACTTTCTTGAGATGAGATTAATCCAAATGAATTCAACTTGCTTCTATTTATTGGCTTCAAGGGAGGTCGAATTGATATCCTTAGGCCGATTTGATCTCTTCTAGGATGAGTTGATGTGGAGGATACATAAATTACATTTGACTCAATACTTAAAATTTTTACATGATTCGAAAGCCCAATAAGGGTCTCTTTAAAAGTACAATGACTCTATTGACTCAGAATAAATCCTAGAAGTCCTCAATGGGGACTTTGACCTAAAACATGGTGACCCAAGCATGAAACCCATGCTTTAATAAGTCACAAAAATAATATAAAAAATTATTTTCTTTATTCTTTTGACAAGTATATTACAAGATGACTTGAATATATTTAATGAAGACCGAACCTAGCTACATTTTCCAACACTCCCTCTTAACTAGGGAGGTATTCATCATAAGTACAAGGAAGATCTCAACTATATGAACCATGAAAAACTTTAAGCACCGCAATGCTATGGACTAGATTCACGACTAGGGAAATCTATCCATTGGTATCTCAACAATTTAGGCACCACAATGCCACAAACTAAATTCCTAATGAGGGAAATATATCCATGTGAGAATATGATGGACTCAAGCGTCAACCTCTTTAGGTACCATCAGGCTTACTTTCTATCCACCAACGCAAAGATCCAGGTGTGTATCCAAAAACAAAGCTCTATAATCAACACCACCTTTTCCAACTTCGGAACATAGACATCAACACGGAGTGTCGATCAAATGTCTTTGCATGTAATGCTTCACTCACAAAACCTCAACACTCCTAGATCTAGTAGATCAAGGATAACCTATCTCTCCCAATCAAACTGATTGATAACCAACATGCTATCAACACTTTCGAGAGATTCACCTGTACAAACACAACCCCAACCAGTAGTATACTTTCATATGTACATAATCAAATACAAACCTCCAAGGTCTTCCAGACAACTTGATGTTGCTTCTAAAATTTTCATAGTAGGACTATCAACTGAATCTCTGACAGAAAATTCCTCAATCATACACTTTCCTTTCCTATCCTCTGAAATTCATTCTTCAATCGAAACCAAGTTATGCCCTCCCTCTCAATCAAGGAGCATATCTTTATCCAAATTCCCTCTTAATCTAAGGGAGATCTCTTCTATTTTCATCATCGGAGAATCTTTTGTGGCTTCCAACCATTTCATCAGAGTTATCATCATCGCCATCATGCTTATCACATCAACAAACATTTTCACCAGATTGAAGATTGTGTACCTTCACAACTTACATAGCAAGTGCAACCAAAACTATAGAAACATGAAGTTAGCCATATCAGAATTACAGAAGCATTTAAACCTTACATATATCAGATACCAAACTTAAACAAGAAACACATATTCTTCAACATCTTACTAGGGACTTTGTCATAAACCCTAGACTTACTTCATAACAACTTTCAATATATCTAGGGTTTCAATGTTTCTTCCAAAGGTATGAAATACCTTACTACAACATATATCAAACCCTAGAAACAATTTAAATAAATAAAGTTTTCCAAGGCATCTAACAACTTTTAGAATTCATTTGTTAGATTTTCCACTAGGGTTTCATACAAATCCTAGATTTCATTCAAGAGAATCAATCAAAACCAATCACAACTTAGTCAATAACATGACCATCTTCCATTAGGGTTAGTTACAAACCATAATTTTTTTCAATCAAACATCAATCCCAACTAAAATGTAGATTTCGTCAATCTTACAAAAAATCTCAAATCATCAGATTGTCATCATACATTAGATATTTGTACTTCTACTAAGGTTCAACTCCCAAACCCTAGAATTTCACAAATACTATCATGTTAGAAAGACAAACTTTGCCTAGGGCTTAGTCCCAAAACCTAGGATTCATGACCGTCGACAAATAGGTCAACTAATACATCTAGGACTTCATTCTCATGCATAGTCATTTCATATCATGTGTTAGCAAAACCCAACTTCACAAACATCAATAAGAGTTAGACATACAAAAAATTTGATTAGACTAGGGTTTGATCAGACAAACACACACATACCAAGGAAAACATTTTTAAGACATTATTAGGGACTTGCTTACACATTCCACCAAACCCTAATGAGTTAGAGTTTCAATACAACAAACCCAAAATTAGCAATACTTCAAAGGTTCGGGATTTAGACTTTATCATTCAACCCTAACAGGTTAGGTTTCCCTAATCATACCAAAATCCTAAACATGAAATCATCAATAAAACTTCAAATAACATTTCTTAATATCCCTAAGTAGTTTAGGGTTTTAGACATTCACATTAGTATACCCTTAGGTTAGGGTTTTCCATAGAACCTATCTATGGTTCTATAAAATCAGTTAATAATAGGAATGGGGTAGATTTATCAAGTGATGAATCACCTAAAAACAAGAATCAATATGATTAACTATAGCTAGTCACAAAAATGTTAGTAATATATTGTCAAACGAATAAATATTTAATATAAAGAAATCAATACTTTAAAGCATACATTTGTTTCTTGACAAACCTTGTCTTGTTTTCCTAATCAAGGTAACATAGGAGAATGGTGATTAATATTTAATAATCCAAACTAAATGGGTACATGAAACCAAAAAATGAAAGGATATGAGATACTTATCTTTGGGAGTTGTTGGGGGATCCCTCCAAAGCTTGAGGGACATCAATAAACTTATAAAACAAAAGAAAAAGTCATTTCCAAAAACATATTAAAACCTATAAATTATAAAATATCAAAATGTAAAATAAGATATATAGGACTAGAAGTAAAGGACTTAATATTCTAAGTCCCTTATATCAAATTCTTCAGGTTTGACTTTCTTTGGATCTTCTTATTCAACAATGTTAGCATGAATTATTTCTCTCTTCTTGTTTCTTGGAATTTTGGGACAATCACTCCTGTAGTGACCCTTCTTATGACATTGATAGCATTCTACTTTGGACATGTCTACTTTCTTCCTTGGTCCTTTTGACATTTTTCATTTGGGTTAAGAAGTGTAGGCATTAGATAGTTATTCATGATTAGAAACTAGAGAGATCCTTAATTCTTCTTAACTGCATGCATTGCATAGTTCTTCAAAAGTGGGAGCTTCCTTCCAATTGTTAAATCCTGCAACAAATGCACCCAAAGTAGGTGGCAATCCTAATAGAGCGATGATCATAAGTTCTTTTTCTGGAATGATTTCATCAATGGCCAAAATATCATCTTTGATTTTTACTATCTTCACAAAGAAGGAGGCCACTATATCTTCTTTAGTTATGTTTGTGGTCCTCAGTTCATTCTTCAAGATTGCCACTTGACTAATGTTCTTAATAGTGAACAACTTTGACAAGGCTTCATACATTTCCCGAGCATGATTCATGTTGGCTATAAATGGGAAAATATTGTCCTTTATTCCTTTTACCATTAGATTCATGGCCACCAATCCCAATTTTTTGAACTTTACTTTGTCAACATCATTGAAGTCATCTGTAGGCTTCTTTACTTTCCTTTTACCAAGGCAAGTACTTTGTTCTTTTCAAGGATGAGGTCAATCCTCTTCTTCAATATCTATAATTTGAGGTTCCTTCAAGTTTGTTCTCTCCCTTGATTGTGTTATACATATTCTTGAATATAGTAGACTCATTCCCTGAGATAATCCTTTTGAATTGTTCCTTGGTCAAGTGCTTAACACTGCCTTTTTCTTCTTTCTTCACCAAAGCTCTGATACCATGTTAGAAAATCATAAGGGCATAAATATTTTATTATACTTGATAATTAGTAGTGATGTTCTTGATTTCTTATTAGTTTTTCTTTATATCTTATTTATTTTAGTTCATAAAGCAATTACCAAAGAAAAAGAACATAAACAATGGACACCAGATATAGGCACTATGTCAGGGAAAAACCCCCCTCGAGGGGAAAACCGAGTTAAAATTCTCTTCCTTTAAATAATATTATTTTAAACTCTTCACCCTAGATAAAGACCAAACCTTCCCTCCACACCAAGCCAAACTCCCAGATCTTCGACCTCTCTTCTAGCAACTTTGACTATGTAGCAGCTTTCGACATTAGGCAGCTTTCGACATTAGGTAGCTTCCAACATCAAAAAAAACTTGGAGGACTTCGATCTCCCAAGCTAGGGCACGAAAGAAAGAGAGAGAGAGGCACCAAAATTTTGTTTTTATTCTTCTCCTTAGACTCCACCGAACTTGCACTTCCTTTGGTCTCCTTAGACACACTTCGCACTTCTTCGGCTTCCTTAGAGATATCGAACTTGCTTGAGATGAAATTAATCCAAATGAATTCGACTTGCTTCTATTTATAGGCTTCAAGGGAGGTCGAATTGATGTCCTTAGTCCAACTTGATCTCTTCTAGTCCAACTTTATGTGTAGGATACATAAATTACATTTGACTCAATACTTAACCTGTTTACATGATTCAAAAGCCCAAGAAGGGTCGCTTTAAAAGTACAATGACTCTATTGACTCAGAATAAATCATAGAAGTCCTCAATGGGGACTTTGACCTAAAACATGGTGACCTAAGCATGAAGCCCATGCTTTAATAAGTCACAATAATAATAATAATAATAATTCTTTTCTCTATTATTTTGACAAGTATATTACATGATGACTCAAATATATTTAATGAAGACCGAACCTAGTTACATTTTCCAACATTTAAAGAGACCCTTCTTGGGCTTTGGAATCATGTAGAAAGGTTTATCATTGAGTCAAATATGATTTTCGTAACCTCCACACCAAGTCAGCCTAAAGGAGGTCAAGTCAGCCTAAGGGACACCAATTCGGCCTCACCTAGAGCCTATAAATAAAAGGATATCAAATTCATTTGGAGCATCTCATCTCAAGCAAGTTTGATATCTCTAGTGAAGTTAGAAAAAGTGCGAAGTGGGTCAAGGAAGTCAAAAGAAGTCCGAGTTGCGTTAAGCATAAGGAGAAGGAATAAATATATGTTTTGGCGCTACTCTCTCTCTTTTTTGTGCCCTAGTTTGGGAGATTGAAGCCTTCCAAGTGTTGTTGTCTAATGCCGTAAGTTGCTGCATAGTCGAAGTTGCTGGGGTGGAAGTGTTGCTGCAAAGGGGTCAAAGATCTAGAAGGGATGACTTGGTGTGGAAGGAAGGTTTGGTCTATGTCTAGATTGAAGAGTCTCAAAGAAAACTATTGAAGGGAGATAATTTTTGACTGGATTTTCCCCTTTAGGGGGGTTTTTCCTTGGCATAGTGCCTACATCTTGTGTCTTGTGTTTTTGTGATCTTCATACATGCACAATATGGTAATTTATTGATGAAAGATAAGATAATAAAGAAGTAAAAGAATCCAACATAACTCACAAGTAACTACCATGAAAGAGAAATCAAACCCTAATCTACTTGCATTGATTTCTCAACATGGTTTCAGAGCTAAGGTCAAGAAATGTTGAATATCACTTTGTTGGCTAAAAAATAGTGAACATGGATTATCCCTCTTTGATAAACTATATTAGAATGGGTATAAACATTGTTGGAAGATGGATCAAGAAGGTCATCCAATACTTACTCAACAAGGTCAAAAGTCAAGGGTTCTTGGCTGCTCTTACAGGTTCTCTTAGTGATGACAATGCATGGATAATTGATAGTGGAGCATCAAGGCACACGACAGGAGAAAGTAAACAACTTCATACACTATCAAAGGAACCATCTTCTCATGTAGTGGAATTAGGTGACAACAAAAGCTATGTTGTTAGAGCTCTGGGTTCAACATCGTAGAAGCTAGAAAATGGATCGACGCTGCACCTCAACAACATACTATATGTTCCAGGTTTGAAAAATAATTTGCTTTCTATAACTTGTTTAGAAGATAAAGGGGATAGAGCTTCTTTTTTTTTTATGGAAAAGTATTGGTTTGGGGAAAAGACTCTATCATTGATAAAGATAGGGTTATTGGAGTTTGTGAAGGGAGCCTTTATAGAGTTATTGCACCACCTCCTCAACCTTTGGTTCACATGGAGATCAATCCCATTAAGCTATGTCATAGGGGGTATGGTAATCTACATTATAAGGTTATCGTTACTCTTAATCAATTGGTTCATGGCATCCCCAATATGAATTTAGATCATGAAGGTGTGTGCAAGGGATGATCTTTGGGAAAACATACAAGAAGTCCATTTCCAAATAGTGAAACTAGGTCTATTGAGATATTAGACCTCATTCATTATGGTGTGTGTGGGAGCATGTCTGAAAAATCACTTGGAGGTCATATATACTATCTAACATTCATTGATGACCATTCTAGAAAGACATGACTCTACATTCTCAAAACAAAGGATGAAGTATTTGAAAAGTTCAAGGAGTTTAGATCCGAAGTGGAAACCTAACCAAAAGAAAGATAAAAACTCTAAAGTCCGATAATGGTGGGGAATACACTTCTAAGGAATTGACTACATATTGTAAGGAAACATGAATTAAGAGGAAGATAATTATTCCCTATAGGCTATTATCCCGAACAAAATGGAGTGGCTGAAAGGAAGAACAAGTCAATTGAAGAAGGCATTTGAACAATGCTCCTTGATCAAGGCCTACCAAAATTATTTTGGGGAGAAGTAGCAATGACAGTTGTGTACATTCAAAATAGAAGTCCTCATAGAAGTCTTAATAATATAACACCCAAAGAAGGATTCAGAAGAAAGAAACCAAGTGTGGATCACCTCTGGATCTTTGGAAGTCCAACATACATCCATGTTCCAAAGGACAAGTGAAAGAAGTTGGATTCCATAAGTATCAAGGGAATATTAATTGGATATAGTCTCTCCTTAGAAGAATATAGAATCTACATTAAGGAAGGGAGACATATCGAAGTAAGAAGGGATGTCATATTCGATAAAAATCAAGCCTACAAGAAATCAAAGGATATTCCTATTGATTCTGATGACGAAGAAGTTCCAATATTTGAAGAAGAAGAAGATCATCATGAAAACCATACTACAAATCAAGAAGAAGAAGGACCAAGTGAGGCTATTAAATCCGTGGTCATCCCAACCACAAGGAAAAGGCCAACTTGGTAAAAGCTACACTAGAATATGCCGAAGGACATGAAGCTGTGAAAGGAACCTTCAGGGAAAGTAAAAGACTGAAGAGATATTCTGGTTATGCTGCATATATGACAAAGTTAATTGAAGTTGAACCATCTACATTCAAGGAAGCTGCTCATCAAGAGGTTTGGAAGAAAGCAATATAGGACGAATATCAATCCATTATGAAGAATAGGGCTTGGGAAATCGTTCCTAGATTGTTATGCAACTAGCTCACAAATAGATAGATCAACGACTTAAAAATTATCCTCTTCGAGGGGGAAACCTCCTTTACATTACATAAAAGAAAAATTCTTGGATGATTCAAATGAAAAAACCTCCTTTCTATGTATAGGATTCGAAGGGGTCAGAATATAATCAAAGGCTACATAACAATAATAATGTAAGGGTAAAACAATAATAATAGGGGGCTTCTATGGGGTACAATAATAACAATATGGGGGCTACATGGGCACAAAAATAACAATAAGGGGATACACTAGTATTATAGGGACCTAACATACTCCTCTCCTTAAAAAAAGGTTGTCCTCAATGCTTGAGTAGTTCTAGATGCTTTCGTATAAAATTCTCATCCTCCCATGTGGAATATTTAGTGGGTAAGTTCCTTCACTTGATGAGATACTTTGAAATGGATTGATTTCGTAGCTATCAAGTTTTTTTTTCCGTGAATGCTTCCGATTCCAATATGATTTTCCTTCCTCGTCAAGTTTTGACAATATGGTTTGAACTGGGAGCTTGTCACCTATAACCTTCTTTAAGCATGAAACATGGAAAACTGGATGCACTCAGGAAGATGCAGGAAGCCCCAATTTGTATTCCATAGTACCAATCTTTTGGAACACCTTGTAAGGACCATAGTACTTTGGTGATAATTTATTATCCTTCTTGGCTTGCTTGAGGGACATTTGTGTAGTGCCCACTCTAGTTTCCTGACTCTAATATGACATTATCTTACATACTTTAGTCTATGAGTAACTCAAGCTGAGGATCCAGAAACGTGACTCTATTATCAGTGAATGTGATGGTTATGTATGTTCTTTATTAATATTATGATTACGATATAATCAATGGTTATGTGTACTCTCTATTGATATCATGATGGTGATAGTAGTAAAGGATAGACATGTTTCTATTGATGTTATAATGATGATAGCTTTGATCTATATGTATGGTTCCATTAAGGTTATGATGATGCTAGTCATGATGGAGGTATCCCCTATGTTAGCTACTTACATTAGTTCTGGTTCACAATGAACAATGATGTGAATGACCAGGTGATGGTAATAATGCTATTATGACAATGACTAACGCTGAAAAACCTGGTTACTGATTATTATGGAGTATGGCAGGAAAACCACCAGAGGCACTCGCACATGATGAGTTGACGACACCTGGTTTGATGAAAATTTATCTTTGAATTCTAATCGACTTTGAAACCTGCTATATATGCTTATCTATATTCTGATGATATGTTAATGGTTGTAGGCACATATGAGTTGCTTGGCCGAATGACTCACATATGGGTGATGGGGTTGTACAGTTGGATGGAACTACATGGGAGGGGTGGGACAGAGTCCCTGATCTCACCCACTAACACTCCCGCCGTGACTTGGGCTGGAAGGGTTGAAACACCTTCGCCTTGAAGATCACGATGCCATGAGGGCAGATCCCAAAGTTGGGTCGCTCATGAGGAGTTTACTGGGGGGCGCGCATCAAGGAAGATTCCTTGATCCCTGGCACCATTAGTCTCACTATAGTAGGCAACATAAGAGATGATAGTGGTCTATGACGTTGCACGATATTTTCCCCTCATAGTCACTGGATGCTTGAAGGGCAAGTGGTGTGGCACCCTTGGAATTTCAGGGAAATTCTTGAAGGGCACGGCCAACTTGGCACCCTTGGCATCAAAATTAAATGGTTAGGTGTGGCACCCTTGGAACTTCTAGGGAAGTTCTTGAAGGGCACAACCAAACTTGGCACCCTTGGCATCATTAAAAATAAATGATAATAAATAAATATAAGTAAGGAATGAAAACTAGGTAGTTACATCAAGGGTAAATGATGATTAGAAACCAAGGTAATTAAATCAAAAATAAAACCTGGAATAAGGAGGATCATAGGAAGAAATAAATAAAGTACCTTAAAAATTCTACCCTCCCCATGTTGGTAAATACCAGGCAGATTAGGTGGCTTAATTAGATAAAAGGGGAAGACAAACATATTGTGAGGATAAAGATTAATCGTAAACCAATTAAACTTAATTAAGAGAAGAGGAAGGTGAATTAAAATAAGAAAAATAAATTAAATTTAGAGAAATGTAGAGAAGCTCCATGTGGCATCAACCAATATAAGAATATCCCTCTAAGAGATAACCTGAGTTAATTTAGGAAGTAGATTGGGGATAAAATCTTGACTCATTAATTGACTCCAAGTAATAAACACAATCTAAGGAATAAAATGGGGGAATAAAGAGACAACTAGGAGAAGAAATAGGAATCTTGTGAGGTGAGGAAAATATTAGTTTTAAATAAAAAGTTAAGTAAATAATTTTGGGTGACCCTTGATGAAAGAGTGACACATGGGTAGGTGAATAATCAAGCTATTA
>APFE031282421.1:28303-55238 GCA_000404065.3 Pinus taeda | reverse complement strand
ATGTTCCTTGAGCCTTGTCCGGAGGGAGCGACCTGTTTCACCAATGTAGCTTTTTCCACATGAACAATCTATTTTGTAAACTCCTTTGAGCTCATGCTTGTCAATATCATCTTTTACAGACTTCAAACCTTGCCTAATAGTTCCAGGGGCTGAGAAATGTGTGATGATGTTTTTCTTCCTTAGGATTTTAGCGATTTTGTCTGTAACTCCATGGATATAAGGTAGAAAAGCTTTACCACCCTGAGGCTGTTCTTGAGCCTTAGGTTCATGAGATAACAACTTCCTTTCGGCTTTCTCTATGGCTCTTTTAATCTCTTGTTCTTTGTAGCCTATGCTCTTAAAGGTTGAAACCAGATGCTCCTTTTCTTCATTCAGATGCTCTGAGTCAGAGATTCGAAGGGCTCTGATGGCAAGGGTGTTTAGAACCCACCATCACCCAGCCCAGAAGTTTGGGGTTCTAAACACCCTTGCCATCAAAGCCCTTCGAATCTCTGACTCAGAGCATTTGAATGAAGAAAAGGAGCATCTGGTTTCAACCTTTAAGAGCATAGGCTACAAAGAACAAGAGATTAAAAGAGCCATAGAGAAAGCCGAAAGGAAGTTGTTATCTCATGAACCTAAGGCTCAAGAACAGCCTCAGGGTGGTAAAGTTTTTTTACCTTATATCCATGGAGTTACAGACAAAATCGCTAAAATCCTAAGGAAGAAAAACATCATCACACATTTCTTAGCCCCTGGAACTATTAGGCAAGGTTTGAAGTCTGTAAAAGATGATATTGACAAGCATCAACTCAAAGGAGTTTACAAAATAGATTGTTCATGTGGAAAAAGCTACATTGGTGAAACAGGTCGCTCCCTCCGGACAAGGCTCAAGGAACATGGTGTTGATATTAAGAATGAAAGATCTCGTACTTCAGCATTGGCAAAGCACTTCGCAAAGACTAAGCACCATATTTGCCTGGAAAGCGCGTCAATTATCGCGAGAGAGGAGCACCATCAGAGATGAAAGATCATAGAAGCGCTTGAAATTATCAAGCATCCTCATAATCTGAACAGAGACAATGGTATGGAGATTAGCAGGAGCTGGCTTCCCTTGATCAAGGAATCAAGATCGCAAACTCATCCCACGTATAGCAGTTAAGCAGGTAAAATATTCTAATAACCCTATTTTAATATTAACAAATATATAATTATACCTTAAAATACATATAATGAATTTTATATATTATAATATATTAACTATCATTTAATTAATTTAATTAATATAATAATAATAATAAGTCTATATATTATTTAATATATTAATTATCATATAATTATTATAATTAACCATAATTAATAAATTAAAACTATTAATTATTTGGGATTATTAATTTAACAATATTTATTTTAAAAATTATAAAATAAATTAATAAAAATTAACAAGTATTTAATTAATAAAAATAAATAATAAAGTTAATAATTAATATTATATAAATATATTAATAAAATTTTAATAAATTAATTAAATTAATTTTTAATTTTATTCATTTAATAAAATTATAAAATTAAAAATAAAAATTATATTATTCATTTTAAATAAATATTGAATTATTAACATTTTTTTTTAATTAAAATAATAAAAATTAATAATTTTATTTATTTTAATTAAATAAAATTGAATTAATTAATTAACAATTATTAATTAAAAGATTAATAAAATAAATAAATCATTAATTATAAAGTTTATAAATTAATAAAATTAATAAATAAAATTTCCCAGCGAACAGTGTGTTGATCCAAAAATTTTATCCTCATTAGTATTTATTTCTCTAAAGCAGCTCATCTTCTATCATCATTCATCAGTCCTGATGATGGATCCCATTTGGGATTTGAAACGTTGGCATAAAAATGTTCATACTGTGGATTCTCCGGTCACTGATTCAAAACATTTAAGAATTGTTCATTTGTGTAATGTAAAGGAGGTCACCCCCTCGAAGAGGCTTATTTCTAAGGTGTTGTTCTATCTTTTCTATCTTTTTGTGAGTTGGTTTCCTAACAAAATTACAAATTCCCAATATTCGTATATATGCAGACACTCAATGTTTTATTTACAAGACGACAGAGGTTACCTGGAGCAAGATCTATTACACATTTATGCAGGAGACATTCCCTGAGAAAATAGAATATGTGCATGCATATATAAAAATTAAGAAGTATAGATACACATGATCACATGAAAATACCCAATCATGCCATGTGTTGAATCTATAGAATGGATAATTACACATATGGATGAATCACACCTTGTGTTATGCAATGAAAGTGGTAGACACCTTGCCACCTATTATGGTGAGGATATGCAGACGTATTATAAGATTCTCAAGACCAATGAATATGCAATCAATACCTTTTAAACAAGATGGGATAACCTCGACACAACCGATGTTATCAAGAAATGGTATTGAAAACACACCAAGTTTCACCATCGCCTAACAACAATTTATCCGACAAAGATCTTATTAGACGTATATCAATATTTGATAGTTATGTATTGTTGGATGTTTGTGTACAACAATGTTAAGGTATTCCAAGATAACTCAGTATATACGCTCATTCGGGTGGTCAACTGTGGAAAATATTTTAATTGGGTGGATATATTATCATTTGAGTTGCAGTGACAGGCGGGGTGAGTCATAGCATCTTTGCATGCAAATAAAGCTCCATAATTTTACATATCTGCATATCTCTTTGACGATATTTGTGCATGATATGCATTCCCAAAGTTGCATTGGAACTAGACTCCTAAAGAGAAGTTCCTAGATTATGCCCCCTATAGGTTGTTATCACAAGGAAGCTTCGGAGGTGTGTATGATAGATTGGTCGAACACTTCTTGGCAACCATCTTTTAATTGATACTCAAGACCAATCTTCCATACATGACAGATCAAGTGAAGGAGTATCTTTAAGATATTTCAGACTGGAATGCAACTCTCGAGGGAACTGACATAAGATGCTTTAGATGTAAAATATCCCCTCAGCTTATGCCGCAATATGTGACAAACAAGGTGGTCATGCAGGAGGTGGAAAATCAGTTGGACAAGGGATTGTTAAGAACCCTTCATAGGAGGAAGAAATCCCCTTGGCCCATATTTTCATTAAGGATTAGATTATATGAATTAAAGAGTCACATGACATTGGCAATCAAAACTGAAGAGATGAGCTACCTACACTTCACCACCAAATATTTCCATGCATCTAATCATAGGAGAATTGGCAGGTAGCATTTTGAAAGGATCAGACATTATACAAGGTATTAATCATTATGCTGACCAGAGGATGAAAAGATAAAGAACTAGTATAATTCCAAAACGAAGACACATCTAACCATGAACATAATTTCACCTCGTGATGCACCACCTCAGGACTTGTAGGAGCGAGAATGGGAGGAGGAGGAAACAATGCCTTGAGTAAAGAAGTTAGCTCCTAGGAAAAGGATCAGATACTCATCATGAGAGAGCAATAGAAAATGGAAAATCAATCCTTTAAACATGGGAGCTACACAAACATAAAGAGAGAGGAGAGAAGGAAAAGAAGGAGAAGGATAAGAAGAGGAGAGTAGGAGGAAGGATGAGTTTCTTGAGAAGCAACTGGTAGAAGAAGAAGAAAGGAGACAGATAGAGCAAGAACAACATAGGCAATCTCAGGAGGAGGGTGAAATGCAGATGCTGGAAGAACAATAGTTGACTCATGAATTAGAGGAGGAGAAGTATGAGGAAGAAGACACCATCAATTCCATTGGTGATGAGCCCAGTACTCCAGGTGAACAACCACTCACAAGAGGACATCTTTCATAGAAAGAGATGGGGATTACACCTCCGCCAGCAAATAGAGTCACATATGTTTGCAATGTAAAATTTGATGAGATGAAGGAGAGGATCGTGCAAAAAAGGCATAGGTACTTTCCCAATGATCCTCGAAACCCAGTCTTAGTAGTGACAGAAAAGGTGATCACCTCCAACACTAGAAGAAATATGAGGGTAGTTATGGCAGTGAATTTTTCATTCACTACAATAGCATAGGATAACTCAGTATTTTATAAATTGGAATGTCAGGATGAGAGGCAAATTTGTTGTGATGAAGCAACAAGTAGAGCATATTGTATTAAAGAGCTAGCAATTGTTATCATAGAACTCCAATACCACAGAATGGCAATCAATCATGTTAGATGAATTGGAAACAATGGAGGATGCAATGGCACAACCATACGATGAGATGATACTACTATAGTAGGTCATGGATCCTCTCATTGGCATTCAAAAGAATGCACAGGAAGTTGTGAAGCTCCTGGAGATAGCAACCAAAGCAGTTGACCAGATGCAGGTGATTTGAAAATGAGATCTTATATCAATATAAAGGTATTATAAACTCATGTGCAAGAATTCCTATATTACTTAGTGCAATGGATTGAAAAGATTTTGAATAATATAGATAATGAGAAGTTGGAAAACATAACAGTCGCACACATTAACACAACAAATAATCAAGGAGTTCACCAGACTTCCTGGCTTAGTCTTCTAGTCTAGCTTTCAGTGTTTGACCTCTATATTATGTCTTCAAGAGCATATTATTACAAGTGTGAGCTCAAACCGAGTCTCAACACAGCAATGAAAAAACAACAGGGATTTACTTGAAATCCTCAAGTCTACAAGAGTACACAGACTATCCCTCTTTCTCTTTGTCTTCTACTTTCTCTCTATCTCAGCAACTACCTCCCTCTATCTCTGCCATTGAATGGATTTTAAGCCTATCAGTGCTTGTCTGTTCGTGTCCCCTTTCGGGCTCTTTGGCTTCCAGCCACTGTCCCTTCCTCTCCTTCTGGAGCATTTAAAAATCATTGCTAAATTCCCTAAGGTATGGTGGCCACCTGTTTGTAACGGAAAGGACCACTAGCGTGGGTGAAATCGTAGAAATTTGTTTCTCTATTTACACAAAGAAATACAAAGAAAACACTGAAAAATCTGTAAAAACACTTTCTATTGGACTTCAAATGACATTGAATCTTCCCTATAATTTTATCAGGTCCTCCTTTGGTCACTATCACAAGCCCACCATTGATCTGCGTGATCTTTGATCCAACGATTGATATCTATTTCGGGTGGCTTATGTGCATGGAGGTTACCCACCTGAAAAGGCAGTTTCTCTCTCCTGTGCCAAGCCACATGTCGGCTAGTGTTGGATCAAGCGGAGCTGTCCAATACCACTTACCGCCTGAGGCCCACCCGAAATCTCGCTTACCGTAGAAATTAAATAAAATAGAGCTGCATTTATAAACCTTTCGGGTCTAGTTTTATCACTTCGAGCACATTTCCTTTGTATTTAGGTTCTATAGCGGAAATGCATAAATACATAGAAAAACACGACAAATCCCTTTTTATCAGAACTCAAAATATATCAATTTGCATCCATAAACCCCGTCGGGTCCAGCTTATCACAAGTCACATATTGTATCGGCCCCGCTCCTTTGTATCGTTGCAATGTGATATTACAATGTGATATATCGCAATCGCATATCGCATGGTCTTTGGGCCTTTGGTAAGTCCTCCATTGAGTTTTAGTGATGTGATATTGTGAGTTAATATTGGTCGTTGATCTGCGCGCTCGATCAACAGTCCTCGTTAAATCACGTTGATCACTATCACGATTTCCATAGGGATGCCTCCAATGTACTCTGCAGACTTCTCCCGATTGCGATATCCCAATTTGATATGGATCGTTGATTGGTCCAATCCAACGGCTTCTGTGCAGCGTTGCTTCTGCCTTCACTCAGCTCTGTTTCTACCATTCTTTCACTATTTTCCCTTCCTATAGTGTTTCTGATAGTTAAGATATATGAAGACTTAGAGGTTTTAGGATCCATTTTGGATCACGCCTTCCCACTGAAAAGCTTTTGGACCACCAAAAGTTGGTTTTTAGGCATCGATCAAGTGAGTATACATCTCCCTCACTTGTTTAACTTATATCCACCATGCTTTGCTTATATTTGAACCTTTGAGCCCTATTCTCAAGTACTCAACATCCCCTCGATGCGTAGTTCTTACCTTCATGTCCAGAACTATGTCTTCCTGCAACTCACTGAGATATTCAGGCAACAAATCCTCAATAGAAGGCAACTGACTTCACTCTTCGGGATCTTCAATCATTGATGGTTCATACAATCTCAAGTTTTCTACATTAACGACAATAGATCTACATATAAGCTGGTAAATCAAGGCAAAAAGCATTTTCACCAATTTTATCAAGTACCTTGAAAGGTCCATACCTTATTGGTTTTAGCTTCTTACTTTCACCTTGCATTTTTTCATTGTTGATGTACAGCCAAAATTGATCACCAACTTGGAAACCATGCTCAACCCGATGCTTGTCACATCACTTTGTACAATGAACTTAGTTGCTTTGTCCACATCACTGTGTCCATCAACTACTATGCCTTTACCAAAGACAAAATCCAAGGGAGAATTTGGTATAAAAACAAAAAAAGTCTCAAAAGGAGATATCTGAGTATAAGAGTGCTTGGCATGGTTGTAAGCATGCTACATATAACACAAATGTTCATCCCAAAGCTTGGGATGCTTGCTGCAATAACCTCTGAGCAACTAGATCACTGTCCTGTTGACCACTTTTGTCTGACCATCTGTTTGTGGGTGAAATGTTGCCCTCTTCTTCAACCCGGTGTCCATCAACTCCCATAGATTTGACCAAAATTTCCCAACAAATCGAGAATCTCGATCAGATACAATAGAAGTGGGTAAACCAAAATGAACCCACACATTCTGAAAGAACAACTTTGTTGTTTGTTCATTTGTAACTTGCTTGTTAAGAGGTATCAAAAAACACGTTTTTCTTGAACCTATCCACAACAATATACAAATAATCATGACCCTTTCTATATTTTGGCAATCCCCCAACAAAGTCCATGGAAACACTTTCCCAAGGACGAGAAGAAATTGGAAGTGGAGTGTACAAGCATAATTTTCTATTACTGGGCTTGCTTGTAGCACACATAGTACACCCTTTGATATATCTATAAACTGTCTCATGCATTCTTGGCCAATAATAGAACCTTTGCAATTGTGTAATTATTTTACTTACACCAAAATGACCTGATATTAGAGAAGTATGTGCTTCTTGAGTTATGTTAACTCTTTCAGTTTATGGAATGCATAACTTTCCCAAATTATATAAGAATTGGTCCTTCACATAATAATCCAATTCTTCTACTTGCTTTCCATGACTTAAAGTTGCATATACATCTTTAAAATCTACATCTTGAGAATATTGTTCAATGTAACTTTCATGCATTACTGAGTTATGCTTAAGTATAGTAGATGCATTTATCATTGGTCTTGATAACATGTCTGTAACTTTATTGTGTATGCCCTTCTTATATCTGATGACAAGATGAAATTGTTGTAGAAAAACCATCCACCTATAATGTCTTGATTGCTGCAATTTAGTTTGTGAGTGAAAATATTGAAGTGGTTGATGATCTGTATGTATGATTGCTTCCTTACCCATTAGCTAATGTTTCCACTTTTTCACACTTTGTACTAATGCATACAATTCTTTATTATGTAGGATAATTAACTACTGCAGAAGTAAATGTCTCGAAATGATAACATATGGGTTTACCATGTTGCATCAACACTGCTCCCATGGCATAGTCACTAGCATCTGTCTCAATCTCAAATGGATG
Source organism: Pinus taeda (assembly GCA_000404065.3). Lineage (NCBI taxonomy): Eukaryota > Viridiplantae > Streptophyta > Pinopsida > Pinales > Pinaceae > Pinus > Pinus taeda. Next base: position 47,503 of record APFE031282421.1, on the reverse strand, counting down.
TTGAAGGTCTGGCAGTGCTATTACTGGTGTTGTACTAATTTTTTCTTTTAAGGTGTCGAAGTCTTTCTACTGTTTGCCTCCCCACTTAAACACCTATTTCCATCCTATTAAAGCATGTAATGGAGCTGAAATCAAGGAAAAGTTAGCAATAAACTTTCTCCAGTATTGTGCTGCCCATAAGAAACTTCTAACCTCTGTAACAGATTTGGGTTTAGGCCAGTTCACAATGACTTCAACCTTAGAGGGATCTATCTTCAATTCACCACCCCCTACAATATGACCCAAATAATTTAAAGATGTTTTGCCAAATTCACATTTTGACAGTTTTACATAGAGATTTTCTCTTTTTAAAACATCTAAAGTCTGCTTTACATGCTTTACATGGTCTTCCCATGTCTTACTAAAAAAAAGAATGTCACCTAAATAAACAATTACAAAATCATGAATAAAAGGTCCGAGTACATCATTCATAAATCTCATAAATGTAGCAAAAGCATTAGTTAAGCCAAAATGCATAACCAACCATTCATATAGTCCTTGCTTTGTCTTGAAAGCAGTCTTCCATGCATCTTGTTCTGCAACTCTAAACTAATGATAGCCACTTCGTAAGTATAACTTGGAAAACTAAATTTCTTCTTTCAATTGATCTAATAGATCATCAATATGAGGAAGAGGATAATGATTCTCGATCGTTATTTTATTCAATGCTCTATAATCAATGCACATTCTCCACGATCCATCTTTCTTTCTCACCAGCATGATTGGAGATCCACATGGTGATGTGCTTGGTCGTATAAACCCTTTTTCGAGCAACTCTTGTACCTGCTTCTTTATCTCTGCATTCTATAAAGATAATAACCTTTAATACTCGTGGTTGTAACTATTGTTTCATCACTTGAATCTGACCCCAATTCTTTCTGAATAGCAGTAACATTCTTCTTCTCCTTTCCACCAAACTTCTTGGGTTTTAGTTCTTGATGCAAAGACCAGTAGTGTGCCTCATCTTGTCCTTCTTTCCTATAATGAGTGCATGAAGGTTTATCCTTCTTTACAGTGTTTTCTTTCCTCTCCTTCCATTTAAGTTTCTTCTTTTCCTTTCTTTTGCTTACAGAATATTTAGATGTTCCCCCAATCTCTAGGTTTACATTCTTACCTATAGCTTCTAGATGTGTGGCTTGAACTGATACATCATCTAAGCTAGTGGGATTAAACATCATAATAGTATGCTTTAAATAGCTATGAAGATCACCTATATACTTCAATAAAGTTTTAGGTGAGTCTAATGATATTCCTTGAGTTAAAGCTCTCTTTCTGAATTCCTGAGTATAACTTTGTACACTCTGACCCTTCAACTGGCGAAGAGTTTTCCAACTCATCATTTCCTGTTGCATGTAAGCTAAAGGATAAAATTGCTTTTTGATAGCAGAAACAAAATCATTCTAGGTAGAAAGGAATTTAACATGTTTTTTTAGATTAGCTTAGGTATTCCCTTCCGACCATACTAGTGCAATTCCTCCAAGTCGAAGGCTAACCAGCTGAATCTTTCTCCTTTCTGAATCAATGTTCTGCACCCTGCAATATACATCAATCTATCTTATCCAATTATCTAGCTTCACTGCATTTAGTTCTCCATCATAAATTGGCAAATCAAACTTCACATCTAATTTAATCAAAGAAGTTTTCTTCTTTTCCTTATCAGGGCTAGCTTTATGCGAAGAAGATGATGAGGTAGGTGATGATGGAGGATTTGGTAGGGAAGGCATTTCTCCTTTTCCTTTGCCTTCTAGTGGGGCAGCTACAAAAGGATCCTCTGCTCTTTTGTCTGGTTTAGGTGTTGAGGTGCTTTCACCTCAACCCTTCTTAAACTCCAGATACATCTCTTCCACCATGGCTTACATGGCCTTAAAACCTTCCATAAATTGAGATTCTAGTCCCAATGGAGTTTCTTCTGCCATTCTTCTCTGAGAATAGACTCTTTCAATCTCTAGATTAGCCTCAACAAGTTCTCCTTCTCTTAGTCTAAGCTTTAATCTAGTTAGCATTCAAAATATAGCACAAGCTTGTCTAACCTTAACAAAACATAATGCTCTGATATCACTTGATGTTACATAGTAATTTATCCCTGCTTTCACTCCCGGTCTTCTCGCTGTGTCATGTGTCCAAGTCAAACATGTTCGTGATAGACAAATGCTCTCCTATGCTGCCAATTGACCCAGTTTTCCAAAGTTTACTTCCTCATCGTGCCTTTTGGCTAAATAAACGTGTTGAAAGGTGCTCATGAACAATCTGTTCACGTTGCCAACACAGAAGTACATCTGATTCCCGCGATGGCCCGATTTTAAGCACCAGCATGGGGCTATGTAGTATCTTTGGCGATGATCTGACTATCTGCGTTGATCACTTGTGATGTCAGCACTGAGGCTCAGTCTTGTGCCCACGATGATCCAGATTGGGTGAATTGTTCCAACAGTCGGCCTTTCAGATGACTCCAGACCTGGTTGTTGGCCTTGTTTATGTCACCCTTCCTTCCTTGGTGTGGCAGTTCCGTCAATTGTGCTACCTTCCTTGGTGATAAGCTCTCCTTTCCACCTTTCATGGAGACTCCTTCTCCTATTTAAACTCTCACCATTGCTATGCATTTCTAGTTGGACAGTTCTGATAGTTGGCTAGTTGAGCAGTGTTGTGAGTGCTTTGTGAGCTTGCTAGATAGCTGGTGTGAGTGTGATAAGTGTGGAATTGTTGATAGTTTGTGAAAGGTTGTAGGTACCCTTGATCTTATGTGAAGCTTATGAGTGAGAGAGCTCTTGTATGTTGGGAGATCCATCTTCAAAGAGTGAATGCTTGAAGAACATGTTGGCTAGACTCTTCTCTGAGAAGGCTTGTAACGTCAAGACTTTGGTTGTAAGCTGACTCTTATTTCATTATTAATGCAATCAATGATGTTTTCCTATGTCTTGTATGTAATGTACTTGATATCTCATGACTTCTTGACTTTGTGAGTAAATAGTTCATTGTTGTATCCAGTTACGTGCTTTGTTGTATTTCCTTTGCTTTGTTTCAGGTTGATCACTTGTTGAGGAGAAGGAAGTGGAAGCTGGAGCAGCGCAATGGAACTCCATCAACCACCGGTTGAGGTAGGCCTCCAACTTTAACTATTTAAGGAAAGCTATTTTTGATCTGTCCTTGTTTGTGACTAGACCCACTCTAGGGCTAGAGGGGTTGCCTTTGTCCGCAAAGGGAACACTTTCCTGCATCACAAATTGGCGACTCCGCTGGGGAGCTTGGCCTTTGTTCCTCCTTTGTTTTCTCTTGTTTTGATTTTTGATTTGATCTCTTTTGAAGTTTGGGGATTAACTATCAGTCTTTTGAGTTTCCTGGGTTGATCTGGGAAATACCTCTATTTGATTGAAGGGTTGACTGGTTTTGGTTCGGGAGTTTTTGTTCATTTATCATTGTTTTTGAACATCATCGCGGAAAAAAAGCCTAACAGTCACGATGTCATCGCCACTTTGTAGCTTTTTACCCACAATGATCTTAGGTTGCTAGCTTAATTCCTGCGACGACTCTTGAAATCACATCATCGCGGAAAATAGGAGTTTTTCCGTGATCATCTCGGGTTGTCTGTGTAAAATTTGCGCTGACATCTCTAGTTGTATGTCCATCATCGGCGATGGTATATAAACTAGTGATGACATCTCTAGTTGTCAGTGTACAACTTGCGATGATTCCTAAAAAGTTGTTTTTATAACTTTACCTCCTAAATTCATCAATCTTGTTTATCCCCTGTTGTTTCTTGTCTCTCATTAGCTTGTTTTAAATGCTTTTGGTTAGGGTATTGTCTCTTTGATTTCATTGAGTGAATCTTGTATTATTTTTTGACTATGTGACCTAGCCCTTTAGAAGTTTCATTGAGAAACCATTTGCTTGGGTTACTTGTCTGTTCAAGGTTCATCCACAACGTTATTGTGATTTGCTTGAGGCTCTTTCACTGCTTGTTTTCTTGCTGGTTGATTTTTAGTGTCGATTATTGAACCAATTTTTTTATGTTGATTCGATTTCTTCACTACCAAGCATAGATCACAATTGTTTGGATCGATGAGTTCACACTTTCTTGTTTGCTTCTTTGAATTTAAAACAAAAATAAAATCAAAAGTTTTCATTCATTTAGCATATGAAAGTGAAAGTACGTTTGCATTACGAATTTTCATGTTTGAAAAATTGGAAAGCAAATTTTACATCTTTCGTTAGTAGTATCGATGCATCGTGAGATTGGTGTATTGATGCATTGTGTTTCTTAGTGTTTGCACTCGCTTGTCTTGGTTTTCTTGGTTTGGGAATGATCTCTCTACCCTCCCGTAGGTAGGTGTTCATTGAAGAAAAGGATTTTTTGTGCATTCTAACTGCATTCTAGGATTTATTATATACATACGGTAAGGCCTGAAAACTGAAACATAATCCAAGATCAACTCTAAAATGAACTGAATAAATCTAACAACGCATTGGAACATAACGCACACTATTAGAGGTCTAGGCTAGAGACATGCTCTGGCGTCGTTAAACCTAGTCACTTTTTTTTCCACTCAAGGTTGGGTGATTCCTCCTTCCATGACTCAATAGTGGTCTAGTACGGAATTGTGCTCCCATGTACCGTCGAGTATATGTTGGGAGACCCCACTAGGTTATCATCCTTTATCCATAGGAAGCCGTGTCTGCCGCCTTGTGAACTGTAACGCACCGTAGACAGCATTCGGGAAGATTGACTGTCGTACGGAAAGTCCTTGGTTTTCATATCACTGCCAATGTGTATATGCAGTTTTACGGCCTTGCTTGGTAAACCTTGTGCCTAGTTCTCCAGAGTAGTCACTTTCGCTCCTTTTCGGACTCCCTAAAAGAAAAGGTTCATCTGAGCACTTTTCCTTTCAAGCTGATCAAACCTCGAAAGAGATAGAGTCACCTTTTCGTCCTTTTCTCGACTCTTGAAACATGAAAAGGTCAAGTTTTGTTCCTGCGTCATAAAATTTACTGCCCACAAAATATTCCTGGTAATAGTTCGATTTCTTGGTTGTGATAAGAGTGTTTTTTAGGCTCGTTCTCGATGGCAACATTCCCTGAGTCTACCGGCCAAGGTTTTCCCCCAGATGGAAATCCTAGTCCTTTTCCTTCATTTGGAAATGTCGGTGCTCCGTATATGGCAACATTGTCTTTGCCTGGGTTAACCATCGGTTTGCCTGTACGGTTGTTTTCAACCTCGGTGGTCCCGAGCGTCATGACTCCTGTTCCACCGTCTCCTTCATTTGAATTACGGTGCGTTGATTCCAAGGTTGAGCCTACGCCTTCTTCCCCTGTTTCTTCCTCCTCCTCTCCTCCTTCGCCTGGTGAAAGTTTCACGTCTAGTAACTAGGAGGCTAAGAAGAAGAAGAAGAAGACGAAGAATAAGAAGTCCGATAAACGTGAGGCCACTTGTGCAGCTATTGCTCCGAGTACATCTCAGGTTGGACCCCCTTCTGCTCCTCCGTGGAAGGTCAAGTTTCCTTTTAAATTGTGCAAGGGTAACCATCTTCTCTGTGATTGTCCTGGCATTCCTAGGATCTTAGAAGTATGGTCTTATGATCCGGCTCATCCTTCATCGTCCTCTAAAGCTCATGATGATGTTACCCTATCAACTGGAAATGGTAAGAAGGGAGGGAAGATTCTATTCCCATATAGACTATGTGAAGGCAACCATCCCCTTCACCTTTGTCCGCTCATGGATAAAGCTTCCGTCGTTTTGGAAAGTCTTACTGCTTCTTCACCCCAACTTCCCGTTGGTTATCAGAGGCTCTCTTTAGACCCTCTCCCTGTTGACAAGGAGATTGACTTAGATTCTTCTCTTGTCCTTCTTCCTCTTCCCGAACCTTGCAGTGCTAAGCTTGTTCCAGACCAACCATTGGTCGGAGAGAGTGTCAACTTGGGTTCACCACCTTTTGATCACTCTGTTTCAGAAGAGCATCATGATCATGTTCTTCTCGTCTCGTCAGATTCTCCTAAGTCCGAAAACGACCCTCCTATCTCCGCTGGTCAAGAGGGTCCTTCTCCGGTTCCTGTAGAGCAACGGGGCAATCATACGATTCCCCCACCAAGTAGTTTGGTCGTTTCCTTCAACTGGAGTAATTTGACTACATTCCGCCTTCCATCCCATGTGCCTTTCCAGATTCCAGTACATGCCTATGATAAGGCAGTACCTAGCACTATCTTGGATGAGGGTGCATCAGTTAGTCTCATGCCTTTCACTACTGGGCAAGCTTTGGGCTCCCCACAGCTTGTGCCAGTCATGCAGAATCTGTTAGCATTTGATGGAGGAACAAGTCAACCTTTAGGGATCCTCCCAAATTTTCCTGTTACTTTGGGAGGCAAAACTATCTATATAGATGTATTGATTGTCCAAGGTGCCTTAGATTTCAGTCTTCTCCTTGGCCGTGACTATGTTTATGCCATGGGGGCCCTTGTCTCTTCACTTTTCTATGTGGTTTTTTTTCCACACGATAGAAGAATGGTGACCATAGATCATTTATCATTCTTTAGTCCCCTGGTGCCTCCTGCACAGCTATCATCCCTTCTTGGTTCTTGCTCGTAAGCAGTACCTTCCTTGCTACAGGTCAATTATGTGGCTACCCATTATGTCTCTTCCTCTGCTGATGATCATGTAGATAGTCTCGTACATCATGTACTAGGGGCATTGGAACCCGATCTATCATTAGTGCCTCATGACATGTATTCCTCCCAGAGTGCGTCCCTTCCATCCCGTGAAGACCTCTTGGGAGCCATGTTCTCATATGGCCAATGAACCATGGGTGTCCCGAGGATAGTTCTGATCTTGTGTCGACCTCTGTAAAAAATGAAACAAGGAGTCATGAGCATAGTTCCTGATCTTGTGTCAAGCTCGTTAAAAAATGAAACAAGGGTCATGAGGATAGTTCTTTTACTGTGTCAACCTCATTAAAAAATGAAACATCTCCCTTTCCAAATCGAGTCTTTGTTTAAGATCTCGTAAAATCCAAGTCGAGTCTTTCCAAGATCTTGAAAGTGAACCTTCATTCCATCCACCTCGTTGAATGAAATGAAGCTTGGGGGGCATGCACCTAAATTTGCGTCGTTATGTTGGGGGCATGCAAACTTATAACAAGCATAGTTTCTCGTTTCAAGCTTGTGTAAACATGAAACCGACTCCAAGAAGAGTTCTCCATGGTTCAAGCTTGTGGAAAAATGAACCCATGCTCGATTTACATCTCATGATTGTCGTTTCTATCCGCTAAATTCCTGCTAGATGAGCCTTGGTTGTTTCATTCCATTGCCACCATCTCTTTGGCCAATCATATGCTTTCACTTGGTTTTTTTTCCTTTCCTGAGGAACCGCAGTGATGAGTGGTTTTATTAGCCAGCCTCTTGACCATTACATTCCTCGCCGGAACCAGTTGCTACCCTCTATACCACTCATTCCTCCAAGACGAGTCCCCTTAAGCTCTTTTATGACTCGTAAAAAATGAAAAGATAGCCGAGTTGTTCCTCTTGACTTGTTAAAAGTAAATAGGAGGTGGTCGCCTTTAAGCTCTTTTCTGACCGTTTAAAAAATGAAACGATTGTCGAGCCTTTATCGTTTCATGCTCGTTATTGGTTATGGAACGATGTGATTTCGATCGCTTTTCTACTTTTTCAAGTCGAAGTCACTAATCATGAAAAGTAATCCTCAATCGTAATGGTCGGGCGGTTCTTTTGAGTATCATTTTATATTTTTTTGGGCTCGAGAGACACAAATATATGAAAAAGGACCCTCCTAGAATTTTCTTTTCCATGTCTTTTTCAAACTCCCTAAACATGAAAAAGACTCTGAGTTTTGCCTATGTCGGACTTGTTAAACTTTGACGACATTGGACTCGTCACCATGACGAGACTCGAGATTTTCCTCCCTAGGGCTCGTTAAACTATCACTAGGTTGGATTCAATAACAAGTTTATCATCAATTGTCTATGGCAGCTAGTCACTCTTGAACATCAACACTTCTGCTTTTTGTCGGGTTGGGACATTCATACATCGTCATTTGGCCTTCCATGGGTTTGGGTTGTCATTTAGCCTCATTCCATCTGATTCATGCCACCAACATCAAGCCTCTGATCCTTTGGTCCCTAAATGCTGCCACCCTCTGTAGTCGTGTCACCGACATGTTCAAGAGTATAATCCTTCTGCAGTTTACACCTCTGTCTCCTTCTCTGATACTATGTTTTACCATCTACCACTTGTTCCTTATCTCATGTCGTTGATGGGGGAAACATTATGGCCCTCCTGCAACGGGTCTTCTCCTATCGACATCAGCTCATTATCCAAGAGATTGATCTAGAGATCCCTTTTGGTACCTTACAGCTTGCATGCCTCAATGGCAAGTTCTTCGCACCTGATGGTCGATTTGCATCATTGGTCATCGATTGGGTGATCCCATGAGTGTTCGACTTCAGCTCCTTTTTAACACTCCGTGGATTGTACTGGACAGTACCTTGAGAACCATTGGCATCATTGATGGTTTCTCTCGTGCTTGTTAACGGTTTTCATCATTGACCGGTAATCAAGCGATTTTCTATCATGCTCGACCTCAGCACATCTATTCGCATGTTAGAGTTTTTACTATGGTCAGTTGGTTTCAAGACCCCGAACTCAGATTTCACATGTTCAGGCTGCGTGGATTGGTTCGTGATTACATGACTCATTGATGGATGGTTGTGACCATACCTTTATCATTATCATGGTCTCATTAGCTGGATGGTTGCATCCATAGCATAGACCTAAGTTATACGTCTTTTGGATGGCTGCGTCCATGCCTAGACAACATGTATTTCACTATCAGAGATATTGTACTTGTGTACAGGTTCTTCCAGATGGTGTTCCAGCTCAATTTTTTTATAAATCATTTCACCCCTCCCACTCTCTCGGGCTTCATACTTTAGGGGGCATCTGTTACACAGTAATTTATCACCGCTTTCACTCCCGGTCTTCTTGCTATGTCATGTGTCCAATTCAAACATGTCCCTAACAAACAAATGCTCTCCTATGATGCCAATTGACCCACTTTTCCAAAGTTTACTGCCTCATCGCGACTTTTGGCTAAATAAACATGTTGAAAGGCAATCATGAACAGTCTGTTCGTGCTGCCAGCCTGGAAGTACACCTGATTCCCACGATGGCCTGATTTTAAGAACCAGCGTGGGCTATGTAGTATCTTCGGTGATGATCCGACTATCTGCACTGATCACTTGCGATGTCAGCGCTGAGGCTCAATCTTCTGCCCGCGATGATCCAGATTGGGCGAATTGTTCCAACAGTCGGCCTTCCAGATGACTCCAGACCTGGTTGTTGGCCTTGTTTATGTCACCCTTCCTTCCTTGGTGTGGCAGTTCTGTCAATTGTGCTATCTTCCTTGGTAATAAGCTCTCCTTTCCACCTTTCATGGAGACTCCTTCTCCAATTTAAACTCTCACCATTGCTATGCATTGCTAGTTGAGCAGTGTTGTGAGTGCTTTGTGAGCTTGCTAGATAGCTGGTGTGAGTGTGATAAGTGTGGAATTGTTGATAGTTTGTGGAAGGTTGTAAGGTACCCTTGATCTTGTGTGAAGCTTATGAGTGAGAGAGCTCTTGTATGGTGGGAGATCCATCTTCAAAGAGTGAATGCTTGAAGAACATGCTGGCTGGACTCTTCTCTGAGAAGGCTTGTAACGTCAAGACTTTGGTTGTAAGCTGACTCTTATTTCATTATTAATGCAATCAATGATGTTTTCCTATGTCTTGTATGTAATGCACTTGATAGCTCAGGACTTCTTTACTTTGTGAGTAAATAGTTCATTATTGTATCTGGTTACGTGCTTTGTTGTATTTCCTTTTCTTTGTTTCAGGTTGATCACTCGTTGAGGAGAAGGAAGCGGAAGCTGGAGCAGTGCAATGGAACTCCATCAACCACCGGTTGAGGTAGGCCTCCAACTTTAACTGTTTAAGGAAAGCTATTATTAATCTATCCTTGTTTGTGACTAGACCCACTCTAGGGCTAGAGGGGTTGCCTCTGTCCACAGAGGGAACACTTTCCTGCATCACACTTGATCAAAAAATGAGATCTTAAATCAATATAAAGGTATTAAAAACTCATGTGTAAGAATGCCTATATTACTTAGTGCAGCAGATCGAAAAGTTTGTGAATAAAATAAACAATGCGAAGTTAGAAAACATAACAGTCACACACATTAACACAACAAATAATCAAGGAGTTCACCAGACTTCCTGGCTACGTCTCCTGGTCCCGTTTTCAGTGTTCTACCTCTATATTATGTCTTCAAGATAAGATTATTACAAGTGTGAGCTCAAACCGAGTCTCAACATAACAGTGACAAAACAACAGGGATTTACTTGAAATCCTCAAGTCTACAAGAGTACACAGACTCTTCCTCTTGCCCTATGTCTTCTGCTTTCTCTCTGTCTCAGCAACTACCTCCCTCTGTCTCTAACATTGAATGGATTTTAAGCCTATCAATGCTTGTCGGTTCATCTCCCCTTTCAGGCTCTCTAGCTTCCGTCCACTATCCCTTGCTCTCCTTCCGGAGATTTTAACAATCATTGCTAAATGCCCTAAGGTATGGTGGCCACCTGTTTGTAACGGAAAGGACCACTGGCGCAGGAGAAATCCAAGAAATTTTTTTCTCTATTTACACAGAGAAATACACAGAAAACATTGAAAAATCTGTAAAAACACTTTCTATCGAACTTCAAATAACATTGAATCTTCCCTATAATCCTATCAGGTCCACCTTTAGTCGTTATCGCAAGCCCACCACTGATCTGTGTGATCTTCGATTCCTACAGTTGATATATATTTCAGGTGCCTTATGTGCATAGAGATTACCCACCCGAAAAGGCGTTTTCTCTACCCTACACCAAGCCACGTGTCAGCCAGTGTATGGGATCGGGCGGAGCTCGTCCAATACCACTTACCACTTCAGGCCTTCTCGAAATCCCGCTTACCATGAAACTCAAATAATATAGAGTTGCATTTATAAACCATTTGGGTCTGGTTTTATCGCTTCGGGCACATTTCCTTTCTATTTCGGTTCTATAGTGAAAATTCGTAAATACATATAAAAACCCGACAAATCCATTTTTATCGAAACTCAAAATATATCAATTCGCATCCATAAACCCCGTCAGGTCCAGCTTATTGCAAGTCACATATTGTATCGGCCCCACTCCTTTGTATCACTATGATGCGCTATTTCGATGTGATATATCGTAATCGCATATCGTATGATCTTCGGGCCTTTGGTAAGTCCTCCCTTGTGTTTTGGTGATGCGATATTGCAAGTTAATCTAGGCCGTTGATCCGTGCACTCGATTAATGGTCCTCATTAAATCTCATTGATCACTATCGCAATTTCCATAGGGATGCCTTCGATGTACTCCACTAACTTCTCCCTATTGCGATATCCCAATTTGATCTAGACCGTTGATCAGTCCAATCCGACGGCTCCTGTGCAGCGTTGCTTCCGCCTTCACTTAGCTCTATTTATGCCATTCTTTCAATATTTTCCCTTCCAATACTATTTCTGATAGTTAAGATATATGAAGACTTAGAGGTTTTAGGATCCATTTTGGATTAGTAGGAGTGGAATGTCAAATATCCAAATTCCCCAAAGCATTTGGAAAACAAGGATAAGGTCTCCGCAAAAATAGATAGAGTACAATTCAGAACCCACCTACAAAATTACACACATTTAGGAGCACAGCCAGTTAACATTATGGCTACATATAACCAGCTGCATAATGGGTTTGAGTCTCTTACAAAAAAGCACAGGATTCTCACCATTAGATCCCTTGAAGCAATCAAGAGAAGGGAGGACATCTTTCATGAGATCAGATATTATATTGAACAAATAAAGCATGTAACAGAATAGGAATACTTGGAAGTTACCAAAGATGTTATTCAGCAGTGTGCCTTTGCAACAGTTAAAGTGCACATGAAGTTTTCGTGGTTGTGGAATAATGTCCAATTAAGCTCTAAGAATATACTTCTAGAAGCAATGGAGGTGAGGATTTGCTACAAAGGAGACTTTCTAAATTGCATTGAAATTGTCACAAAGGGGTTTAGATCATGGCACACGTATATCACAAATGAACTCCATGAATAAGCACATGATCTATCCATTTGATGAGTTTTATCTTTTAGCAGTTTTATCTTATTAGGCCATTGTGTCCTGTGTAAATTTTCTCATGTAATAAATTATTATGTAATGAAGTCCAAGGGACACAAGTGGAATATGAATGGACACACATTGGAATGTAATGATTCAAATTACAATATGTATAGTCATAGAAGTCAGAGTCATGAGAAGCTCAAGAGTCATTTTATTTGTTATAACTAGCTCCTCATAACTCAAGCAACAGGATTTTGGGGACCAGACTTTTGTTGGGATTTTGGAGGCCTAGCCTTGGTTTCTCTTGTACTACATAGGAGATAGATTATTCTTTGGAGAAGCAAGTTGTGGCTTCATCTTCCACGATTGGATACATTGTTTCACTCATGTAACCTTGTTCTTGGGATCTTTCATCTATAATCAGAAGCTCAATGAGTCGGCATTCCTTCATACATGTATCATGTATATAGTTAGACTACTTTGGTCATGTGTACGGTATTTGTTTCTTTATTTACATGCTAATTCAATGACATATTTCATTTCTTGGTTATGGATGTTATTGAATGAATTTTGTTATTCTTTAACAATTGTTGTTTATTATGTGGACTAATATGCAGACACACAACAAGTCTTTCTCTTTACCCTAGGTCCCCCTTTAGGATAGTACTATTACTTTTCTAGCCAGTGGCTCATTTCCTTCACCAACAATGGAAGGCTCCCTCATACACCTTACACTAAGTGTCTTACAAAGCTTACATCCTTACTAACCCAAGAGGCATTGTGTCCTCTTATGTCTGATTGTAACCAAGGAATTTCTTGGAAAACCATTCCAATGGTGGCCAAATAGTATGACTGGATGGCACTCCTACACCAAACGACGTGAGGTATAGTTTGTATTTTACATCAGGGAGATCCCCTTGAAATGCTATCAGAATCCTGCACTATCTATAGTTGGATAAGCCCAAAGGATTTGTTATGAGGGTGGATTCCCATAGGTATTGCCTCTCCAATCTTGTTGTCGTGGCTCATTTTTCATTTGTTGTTTAGGCCAAGCAAGCTTCCAAGGCATTTTCATATTAGGTTGTTGATAAAATAAATTATAAAATGAAGGATATTGAAAAGGAGGTTCTTGTGACATACCTTTCATCGTCGGTTTCCATGGCCTTCTATGGTTTGGTTGAGAGGATGGTGCACCCAATTTGTTTCTGTTATGGTATGTTCTATGTTTATAGCATTTTACTTATCTTTCTTATTATTATCCATATATTAGCAATCACATGTACATAAAGTAAAGTGAAAATAGAACATTAAACGATCGACAGAAAACAAGCCAAAGACAAGATACACAAGATGTGGCGGCTAGCCAAGGACAAACCCCAATGTGGGGAAACCCTTTGATCAAATCTTCCTTTATCTTCAATAATTCAGCAGAGAGAAATAGTACATAAATCTGATTTACGTCAGTGGAAGCAAACCCTAGATCTAACTTTTCAAGTCTCCACTGGTGAGTCATTCACCGTGCACCAGTCCAAGACTTCATTGTGCACCAGTCCAAGATATGGCCATGCACCAATGCAAGATTTCGCCGTGCACCAGAGAGAGAGAGAGATGTGATGAGTTAAGTGAGTCCAGATGAGGAAACTACCTCCTGTATTTATACCCAACTGTTGATGACTGAATAGATGTGACTGTTGGGCTTCTGAGTCTACATGAGTTGTAGGTCGGCTTGATAATTATTCCATAATCAAAATAAATTCATATCTCCATAAATACTTATCGGAATAGGATGATCTTTATATCAATCCTACACCTCTCGACGAAAGGAATCTAATAAAAATATTATCAGCCATGAATAAGATGACCCACATGGAGTTTTCCCAAGTTTCCAATTTTAACACTCCCTCTCAACTAGGGAAACTCCATCTGCAATCTGTCTGTCGATCGCTATTATTCATCCATCAAATGCACTGCCCTATAGAGCTTGACCCCTACTCTGATATGCTCTATCCTACCTACTCTGCTTTGTTCTGTTCTGCCCTATTCTGATCTACTCTACTCTACTATGTTCTGCTCTACTCTACTTTGTCTGAATTATGAAGAGGAAGAAATCATCGAGGATGTATCATACTAACTCAAAGTCAGTCTCAGAGTGTGTACCACTAGCCCTAGACCAGTCTCAACCAACTTGAAGTCGGCGTCACAGTGGGTACAACTCTTACCACCAGTCCCAGACCAGTATCATCCTCCACTGACTCAAAGTCAGTCTCAGAGTGTGTACCACTGGTCCCAAACTAGTCTCAACCGACCCGAAGTCAGTGTCATAGTAGGTACAAATCCTACCACTGGTCCCAGACCAATATCATCCTCCACTGACTCAAAGTCAGTCTCAGAGTGTGTACCACTGGTCCGAGACCAGTCTCAATCGACCTGAAGTCAACGTCATAATGTGTACAACTCATACCATTGGTCCCAAACCAATATCATTGATCCCAGATCCTTGAAGGTCATCCTATCATAGGGAGTACAATAGATACAATGATGCATCCATTGGTACTACTATGGTCCCTATCCTCATTTACCTGCTCATTGATTAGATGAGAGGTACTTCCCATGAGTCCCAGACTGCATGGGTAGGATGCCTCGACAGGAGAACTAATCAATCTTGTCCTCACAGGAGAACTAATCATCTTACTACACAATCACCATGGAGAACACATCATCCAGACCTCACAGGAGAAATAATCATCCTGCTACATAATCATGATGGAGAACACATCATCTAGACCTCACAATAGAACTAATCATCCTGCTGCATAATCGTCATGGAGAACACATCATCCAGACCTCATAGGAGAACTACTCATCCTGCTACATAATCGTCATGGAGAACACATCATCCAGACCTCACAGGAGAACTAGTCATCCTGCTACATAATCGTCATGGAGAACACATCATCTAGACCTCACAGGAGAATTAATCATCCTATTGCATAGTCGCCATGGGGTGTCACAGGGAAAGTTTTGATTCTTTTACCCTGTACATGTACACCACCAGGGGATGATGAATCATCCTGAGATCATATGTCGCTCCAAGAAGTGCCTCGCACCCCCCGGAGCTCCTAGAGCTCAATACATCATACAAGACCCTCATCATAGGGTTTCTGAATGGCACCAAATCTTTCTCGAAAAGTCAAAATTTTGATCTTTCCTAGGGGCTTTATCAGAATGTCGACGACCTATTCATCTATATCAATATGTTGGAGCCTTATAGCTCCCCGCTATATCATATCTCGAATATAATGGTACCTAATATCTATATGCTTGGAGTGATCATGAAATATAGGATTCTCAGAAAAACGAATCCCACTCTGGTTGTCACATAGGATCACAGTGGTATCCAGTGTAAAACCAAATAGCTCACCAAAGAGCTTCTGCAACCAGACTGCCTCACAGGAGGCTATGCTAGCAGTAAGATACTCTACCTCAACGGTGCTCAAAGCCACTGACTTCTGCTTCCTGCTCATCCAGGATATCAAAGCAGATCCCAAGGAGAAACAGCACCCAGAAGTTCTCTTATGATCCATCACACTACCTTCCCAATTAGCATCTGTGTATCCAAGTAGTATCACATCTCCGGGAGTGTATCTTAGCCCATATGTAATTGTGCCATGAAGATATCTTAACAGATTCTTGGTACCAATCCAATGTATGTGATGAGGTTCAACCATATGTTGACTTAATGTGTTGACTGCAAAGCATATATCTGGACGGGAGTTCACTAAGAACATTAATGCTCCGACGAGTTGTCGTTACCCGGTAGCATTTCGTAAAACAGGTCCAGCAGCACTACTGCTTAACTTTTGTAAATCAAGCTCCATCGAGGTAGTAACAGGATTGCAGTCCACCATACCAAATATTTCCAATATCTTCACCACATATTTTCCTTGCGATAGGAAAATTTCCCTTGGCTTCTGCCAGACTTCAAGTCCTAGGAAGTAGTGCATTAGTCCTAGGTCTTTCATTTCAAATTCAGAAGCCAACTCCCTCTTACATTTGTGAATGAGAGGGTCTGCACCTGTTACGAAGAGGCCATCCACATACAACACCAGTATGAGAGGTTTGTCATCTTCAACCTTAAAGTAGAGGTTAGGGTCGGGTTCACTCCTATTGAATCCTAACTTCATCAAGTAGTTGTCGATCCTGTCATACCATGCGCGGGGTGCTTGATTCAACCCATAGGGAGCCTTCTTCAACCAACATACATGAGATTTTCGATCATAAATCTCAAATCCTTCGGGTTGCTCCACGTAGACCTCTTCTTTGATCGAACCATGCAAGAACGCGGTCTTGACATCCATATGATGTAGGTTCCATCCTAGTGAATCCGCAAGCGCTATGTTCGAGTGGATGATGGTAAATTCTAGAAACAAGTGCAAATGTCTCATCATACTCTTTTTCTTTCACTTCCCTGGTGTCAGACTCTTGAGAGATCCTCACTGTAGGAAGATTGTTCATCTTGCTAAGAGCCATATCTTCATCAAAGGTGACATCATGACTAATCATGACTTGCCTTTGATCGGCTACATAGATACTATAGCCCTTAGTAATTTCACCATAGCCCACGAAGATTCCTTTCTTTCCAGATGCACTCAATTTATTCCTTTTCCCTTTCAGGACATGAAAATATACAAGGCTTCCAAAAATTATAAAATGAGATATGTTAGGTTTCTTACCGGTGAACATTTATTCAGGAGTCTTGGAACCCAATGCTTGATGAGGGAATCAGTTTTGTACATATACGGTGGTGTTTGCAGCTTCGACCCATAGAAACTTCGGAAGTCTTTGATCATGGAGAATGGCACAGAGAGCTTCCACATCATACAGATCTTCCTTTCTACCACACCATTCTGTTCATGAGTATATGGTGTAGTAGTCTCCCTCTTAATGCCAGCCTCGTTATAGAAGTCATGAAACACGTTAGATTCATATTCAGTTCCATTATCAGTCCTTAAGATCTTGATCTTGTTTTTGGTTTGATTCTCGATCAAGGCTTGAGATGTGTCACAAGACATGACAGCTAGTGGACTTCCTCTGACCTGATATAATGAAACAACTCGAAACCCAAGAGTGAAGGTATCTTTAATATTGTTTTTCCATGCACGTACCTTGTCATTGATGAAATCCACCTTGTAGCCTTTGTCTTCCATTGTCGAGATGGACACCAGGTTCTTTTTGAGGTCAAGTACATATAATACATCCTATAAGTGGATCGTATTACCTTGATTCAATTTGAGAGAGACATTACCTACACCTTTCACGAGATATTTCATGTTATCTCCAAGGACAATTTCCAGGTTAGTTTCTTTCTCTATCGGATTATGGAGAACTTCTTTGTAACCAGTGAAGTGCCTTGAGGTACCAATATCAATGGGCCAAATTCCCATTGAGTCTGAAGGAGCAGAGGTAGATAGAGTAGCTGGTAGATAATATTCATCCTGCTTATTTTCAACAATGTTGGATTCATACTTGGAATTTCTAGCCTTCTTGAATGGTTGTCCTCTTCCTTGATTTACAACACTCCTTTTACCTTTGCTATTGAATTTTCCATTCCTTTGATTGCCATGAGAGGGATTTTGATCATCGTCCCGGTGTGAGTCATTTCTATCAGGGCACTCCCTTGCATAATGACCTACTTTATCGCAAATGTAACTTCATCCTTTTCATCCACCCTTAGGTCCAGCCTTTCTTTGTTATTTAGTCCCAAAATCATTTCTTAAGGTAGCAGGTGGACCTTTAGGAATGGGTATTTCTTTCTCTTCTACCCTTGTTTCTTCTTGAATGCATCTAGCCATTAATTCCTCTAAACTACGAATTACATTATTGTTCAGAAGAGTAGTCCTGAACACGTACCATTCAGATGGTAATCCTCCAAGAGTCGTGAGTGCCATTTCCCTATCAGTAATAGTCTCCCCAATAGATAGGAGATCATTCCTGATCTCAGTGATTCTTAAGAAGTATGCTTGCATACTCTCATCTTTTCCCTTCTTAATTTCCTTCAGCTTCTTTCTAAGAAACAAAACTTGATTTGCATCATTAACTTTAAATAAACTCACCAGTATATCATAGATTTCCTTGGAGGTGTTCAGGTCGAAGATGTAGGCCACCAAGTGCTTGTCAATAGAGTCCCGAATAATATTCTTTGTTTTGACTTCACCAGTTTTCCATTTGTTCCTGGTAGCAGCAGGTGCATTTGATGGAGGCTCAATAATATTTCCTGTCACATGGTCCAACACTCCTTGATCTTCTAAGGTTAGATCGATAGACATCTTCCATCTGTGATAGTTAGCTTTCTCATGGAGCTTGTCTTTGGCAGGGAAGAGTGTTGAGGACACCATAGTTCTTTTATGATAGCCTTGCCAATCTTCTCTTCAGTGATTTCTCTTGCTCTTGCTCGGGCTTTGTCTTCGCCTCAGCTCTGATACCATGTTAAGTTATGGTATGTTTTGTGCTTATAGCAATTTACTTATATTTCTTATTATTATCCACAAATGCAATCATATGTGTAGAAATTTTGAATAATTTAACACATATTCAACAGAGATTATCCTGATCATGTACTATTGCGGAAAACATACACAATACATAAGCTCCTCTACGTTGATCATCAATATAGCAGCATCAATAACAATAAAACATCAAGAGCATTCACACATTAACACAGTATGTATCCCGGGGAAAGCATCTCGCTAAAAACCCCAACTATCTGTATATTAATGATTGAGTCATGTAACATTACAAAGTATAATGCTTATCACAAGCAATCCAGTACCAACTCCACCTGTTACACACAATACAGCTCAGATCTGAATCAATCACTGGCTCAAATCTCTTCCGCTGCTTGCCTGCCTCCGCTGCTCAATACCTGCACAAGAACTGGTGATTATTCCAAGGCAACCACGTCTTTCCTTGGCTAAATCACGTGAGAACAAGCTACAATGTGGGA